>DWNE01003186.1:0-17171 GCA_018249875.1 Cecropterus toxeus | reverse complement strand
TTAATTTGGTTCAAATAAAAATGTTACTTGGTTGGTAATATTTTATTCTAGTAAGTCAGGGGCATTCTTTATTTCTGTTAATAGGCTTGCATTCGCCTTGTCGCCTTCCCTTACCATCCCACAAATACCTTTACCAGGTAACACGTTGGATTGCAGCGCAACAGGATGCATTTTCTCAGGCGCCTGTGCGACTTTACCTTCAACGACAATATTATTTGTATATTGTATTGTTGTAATTCGTATTATTCGAAGAGTAATTATTTTTTGTTATTGGACAGCATACCTGAAAATGCATGTATTTTTATCACCAAAATTAAATAACTTATATTGGAGATATCGTTAACTTATTATTGTTCTGGTCACTGGGCACGGTAGCTAAATGCGAATTGGTAAACTTCACATACCTTTAAGTACATTTTTTTAAAGGACGATTTTAAGATGTTTTCCTTCACCGTAAAGCAGTGATAATGAATTTCTAATACGCACATCATTATTTGTAGAGACATCAGTGGTGCCTAGGATTCGAACCTCAGACCCTCGATTGAGAGGCCGAGATGACTAATAGGTTAATCTTACAAATTTCATGTAGAATCAAGAAGTAGGTTACTTGGAAACTATCGAATTATACGCTTAACGCTTACTATACTTATAGCCCCATAGGGGCAAACTGGCGAATACACAAACATCCAGGCCCAGAAAAGAAACCACCATTTTGAGTCAGACTGCAATGACCACCTCTATGTCAGCCGCATGGGACACTGTTTTTACACATTGGAATAACATGATAGAAACTTGATCAATACCAACCAATGTGTTAATCAGTCACAGGTTCTTCACAGACACAGTCATAGACACAGACACAGAAACAAACAGTACATATAGATGCTATTCGGATGTGATTATGAAACGTCGAGTTACCTTTGGACGATTTCCATTAAAACCACAATGCATGGTCCTTAAAGACTCAAAATCTTTGATATTTAATAAGACCATTGCGATTTTGCACGATTCGAACACTTGGCACATGCCATCTAAATTTAATATTTTGCAGGCTTCATATACAGGCACGTCAGCTGAAAATGAAATAAATGTCTAGAAATAAGAAACTGGAAGAAATAAATGATCATAGACTGAATAGTCTTGTGGCGATACCGTGTGTTGTCAATCTATAACAAATCAAGCTCCTATTGAGGATATTCAGATGAGGACGTTTGGTTTTGAGTTATGAAATTATATGTATGAAGATGTTAGCTTGAAATGTTTACAAACAATCCATTTTTATAATTTCCGTTGTTGATAGTGTTTGTGTTGGGTTGATAGTGTGTCAACTCTATAATTCGCTTACTGGTTCAATTCGGAAACTTGCAATAGTGATCTTAAATTAGTGGTAATAGTGGATACCACCCTGGAAATACCTTTTTTAAATACAGTTTCAGTTTTTGTATAAAAATTGGCGCCTTAATTATTCTTAGCGTTTTTCGCTATTCTTTATAGTTACAGATTTAAACATCCTTGCCCATTCGAAGTTTTAAATTCCAGATTATCCCTGATATTTATTTAAGAGTGGTGTCAGTATCTATTTTACTTTGAAGGGTATTGTAAGTTATGAGAAATTATTCCTCATTACAATTATTTAGTTAAAAAGTTTAAGCCCTACTCGAATGCGTTGCAAATCAGGGTAGCAGTAACCAGTCTACATAATGTGGACTTACTCATTAAATAAAATTAAAATAGTAGTAAATAAAATAAAATAGTGCATACAGTAGCGGTGTCTAAATCACTCAATCATTTACCAATGTTTATCATAATGCATTTATTGACGTGTTAATACAAAATAATAAGAAAAATAATACATGAATCAGAGACGGTTTATATCTACGACATCTACTTGTATATGTTTTCTATGCAGTAAAGTTTGTTACGAAATAAGGGCACAAAAAGTTCATTAATAGGGAACGAAAATTAATAAGGACTTTTTCGTTTAGCAATTTTCACTTTATAGAAATAACTTCGAGATTAATGTGAAATACTATAAATAATGTGATTAAGTTAAAAAAACTTAATTAATATTAATGTCATAAAACTGTTATATAATCTTACATAAATTATACACACATATTAAATTTTTAATATACTTTATAAATATGCACAAGCAATAGTTTATTAACATTGGTTGTGAAGGATGTACTTATGTTCTAGCCATTTGTCATTAAATATTATCATTAATTTATCTGTAAATATGCTTGTACGTAAATATCTTGATGTTATTTGTATAAATAATATTCGTAGTTTTTATAATGAAAAGAAATGCGTTCAGTACCCTTTGTTATCTCAATATTATCTTTATTATCATTTGTACATTTTAATACTATAGTTAAATATATTTTTACACTTAATACTAATAATACTGATTGGTAGACCTTATAGCAGGTCTAGCGTCCTATTTTTAACGCTATTTATACAATTATTATTATAGATGCCTGAATATATATTTAAAATAAACTGTATATTGTTATTTTTCAAAATAGCGTACAAAAGAAATTGTACGGGCTTTTTCCTATCACGCAGGTGTGTGACCGCATGCGGTTTTAGGTCATGCGTGACATTACCATTCAATCGTTTTATAGATACTTTACCTGTTACAGAATGTACACAGAACATGATGAGACTGTAGCGATGTATTTCACGCATGCGGGCGAGGCACGCACGTAAAACGCCCTAACTTCTACTCCATGCCTTCCTGTAGACTTACCACACTGTGGCCTACAATCTTTCGTCTCGAAATCTCAGGTCGTACGTTCATCTATCATTTAATTCACTGACTAGTCATTTATCCTCCAAGGGCTCATGTTGACGTAGTCTTCGAGATCGATTAAAATGAATGTAATCGCTATTAATGATTTATTACACACTATTATCTCTGACGGTCTGAACTATCCAGTCCATGTATGCTGTCACTCTTGTGTATATTCCCGGTTTGCCCGCTGTTCCGCACTTCTTTACGCCGTAACTCGTGATACCGAAAAGGTACCAGTTCATTTTATAGTTTTCTCTGACTATCCTAAGAAGAGGTCCACCTGAATCGCCTCTACACGAGTCTGCGCCTTCCTTGCCGCCGGCACAAATGATCGCTGCTGGATTCTTCTTTGGTAAGAGTGGTATTGTCCCTTGGCATAAAGAATAGGGCACTGAATCTAACTTAACTTTGAGTTTCAAAACCGAATCTCGACCTGTAAATAAAAAAACAAATATGTCATACATATTTATATGTCTGTAAAAATATTGAACATGTTATGTCAAAAATGGATGGTAGGACTAATCCGTCTAATAACGAACTAAGAAAACCATGAAGATTTTTCTAGTCTACACTAAACTAGACTTTCAGTTCGTCATGCAGACAATTTGTCTTTGCCGAATACTTCTAACGAAAGGCATGTAGTTATAAATTATTAAAACATACATTATTACATCATACCATATATTACTATATGTATATGTTACAAAGAGATAACATTTGTAGCGCTTTATATTATACATTTGTACTATTCTATAAGAAAATATGATATTTGCGCAGTACGGTTCATGATTATTGATTAGTAGTGGTAATGAAAACCCAAGGTTTTCTAACTTAGACCTCAGCATTCCTATCCTGTTGGCGGTGGATTCTATAGCATTGTTGTATCTACAGTAAGTAACTAGGACTTGTTTCGTATGCTTACCGAATTCCGTTAATCCCCAGCCCGTAGTGGTGTACGTACTGTCGATGTAGTCTTGTTTCGCAATGAATGGGGTGGTCGGCAAGCAAACTGGCCGTACGAAATCTGGTAATGCAAAATATATAAATGAGTATCTAGAATTCTTCATTTTAAGATATAAATAAAATTAGTTTTATTTGAAAAGTACCTGTGAAAGTAACTGAACGTTCCATCCGCAAAAGAGCAATATCACCGCTTGTTAAATTTCTTTTATCGTATTTGGGGTATACTAAAATTCTGTCAACTTTTACATCCACTACTGGATCGCTGCAAAATCCTTCTTCACAATCTACTTCTGTTTCCGTATCCCATTCTCCTAGGCGTACACCGACACTAAAAATGTATTTACAAAATTAATTATTACATTAACAAGGCTCTTAAATCAATCATTGTAAAGTGACCGTCACATCCATCAGGGCAGCATTACAAATTTATAAATGTGACCTTTTGTTCTCTATCCGATAATTGATATTTAGAAATACAATGTAATGTAATTAATCCAATGAATGTATTTGTGAATGAATAAAAAAATGAAGGTACATTTTTGGTTTACTTACACTTTATAAACTCCTATACAATGTGCGGCTGTCACCACAAATCTATCGTTAATAAGAGATCCAGAACAAGCAAATATTTCTACTCCTTTTGCTGAAATAAAAAAGACAGTGTGTTAGCCTGCATAATATTATGAAAATCTTGTTTGTCATTGTATTCGTTTAATCTGAGTTTATATAAATTTAAAAATAAATTAATATACAAAGTATTTTTCAAACCAAGCTTTTTCCGTACTGTATTGAATTCTACAAATTAAGCTCTTTCACTTAATACCCATATTGGATAGGTTGGTCAAAAATATGTAGGTATTCCGCCATTTTGTTGCGGCGGCCATTTTGGAATTGCAACAATATTGATTACATATTATTGCATTGTCATCAGAACTTAATGTGTATTTCAAATTTCATCTCAATCGATCACTGAGCAGTGGGTTAAATTCAGCTTGCAAGATTTGACCCAAACATAAATACAAACATTGCAAGTTAAATAAAAGCTTTTAATAAGTATAATAGAAATCTTACTTGGGTGATAATATTTGATTCTCGCTAGCCAGGGAAATTCGTCAATTGATGTTAATGTGCCGCCGATTATCCTGTCGCTTTCTGTTACCAAGCCGCAAACATCTCTACCAGGTAACACCTCAGTTTCCACCACATCATGATGCAATATCTCAGGAGACCTTGTTACTAATTCATTTTCAGGATTTATACTGGTTGTATATTGAATCGTAGTTGTACGTACAGTTCTGATAGTAGTAGTCGCGTCGACATTGTTGGCTATTGGACAACACACCTAAAAATAATAGATTTTGTATTAAATATAAAGAATAATCATAGTCGCACTTGAAAAGTACTACTGAAACTTGATGGAGACCAACATATTTGACACTAATTGGTTTTTCGCGTTCATTTGTTTAATCAATTTAAAACTTGGGGAAAAAAATCTGTGCTAGGCTTCACTACTGGCAAGGTATTACAAAATATTGAATTACCTTTGGACTGTTTCCTTCAAAACCGCAATGCATGACCCTTAAGGTCTCGATGTCTTTGATATTTAATATAGCTACCGCGATTTTACACGATGTCAACACTATGCACACGCCATCCAAATGCTTTAGTTTGCAGGGCTCATCGACTGGCATGCCATCTGGAAATGAAGTATTTTTTTGTCAATCTACAATAGAGTCATCTTACTACGGCTAACTCTGGAGGATATAAAGAGGATGGGAAAATAACCGTCTTAAGGGGAGATGTATATATGGTGCCCCACTACCTATCGTTCCGGTTTGGATTCTAGGTGAGGGTATGTATAAATTAATTACAATATATTTTTGGGTCTTGTTATCGATGTTTCTCCGCTCTACTCATAACATTGCACTTTTGGACTTTGGTTATGTAGCAATAAATAATAATTTCCCATAATTGATACCTATTGTTATCTACGTATTAAAGTTTGCGATTTGTAGAATTTTCTTTGTGAAATGTAAACATGTAAATAACCTAAATACAATTTTAGTTTTTAAACATAATGGTGGTATTATTTATAACTGAACATATGGTATGGTCGTACTAGATTTAAAATTTGTTAATTAAAAATGTAATTGGCTATTTAAGTTAAGTTATAAAGTACGTATGCTTGAGCCTTTCCCTTGGTTCGAGAAAGTGAGTAAGAAAAACCCAACAAAGTGCCCACGTGCCCTTTTAACTACACAGGTGATTACAGCTTTAGAATATACATGACCTTACTACTAAGATTAATACTAAGATGGTACTTATATTACAAACGAAGCAAAATAATCAATTTAGATTTAACTGTTAAAGTAGTTATTGGAGAATGTAATGTAAAACAAGAACCGGATCCATTCCATTATAAAGATAAATATTTATAAATATATATACCAGTGCATCTACAACAAAAAGTTCGGAAAAACCCACACTTTGCTAAGGACAAAAGTCGGATTTAATGTTGATATTGTTTAAATCGATTAAATCTTACCGCATGCTCCGAAACCGAGGATAACGAGTACAATCCAACACGATAAACTTTTGGTAACCATGATTATTTGTTTGTTTTCTAAATTATTGTCTGTATAAAACTTAATACGTTTGTTTATGCTCAGATCACATCAAGCGACCGTCGTGTTTGAAGCCGTCTGGCGAACTAACGTTACTATCCTTGTGTAGAAACCTTTTATATGTGAATACATAATTTCGCGCTTATACGCATCGGATGTTCAGAAAAAATCGCACGTCATTCGTTACGTTATCACATTATCAATAGAATAAACCGAACTTTGGGGTAAGTGGTACGGGTATTTCGTCATGGAACGGGGAATTTTATTTTTATACTGAATACGGATGTGATGATTGATTTCTTATTCGGTAAATGAACCTATCGTCATCAATCCCTTAGTGTACCGCAGGATATGAGTATAGTGTCCTACAGGGCATGTATCGGTATGGTGTATGCTGTATTAACATACATAACTGAAAAAAAGACAATGAATTATGATGAACAATATTAATAATGTAATGTGATATATGTATGTAATTGTAATTATAATAATGTAATTATAATATTATAAAAAAATTGTAACTAACCCAAAAAAATTGCGCGCCATTGATTTGATACATTGTGAGCTGCACAGAAAATATAAATTAAGATCCCATGTAACCACAATTTAAGCAAATAAAAGTCATTCATTCATTAAATTATAATCTGGATTTATTTGTATGGGTAGAATTTACATACCTTTGAAGGGAAATCTAAGAATAAAATTAATATAAGAATGGACTTATTAATCCCAATTATTATTGTATGTCAACCACCGAATTTGATTTCCCTAATAATTGTCATGACCTCTACCACCGCCATTCTTGGTCTATATTCTATTTTTCATTATCCACATGTGGTTAAGTAAAGGAGCATCCAGTCCACCATGGTAAGTGGCTACTGTGGCTACCCATGGACATCTGTATGCATGAAGAATGACACTACATGAAGTTATTTCTACCTAAGTGTATCACAGATGCGTTGGTACTCCCGAGGAGTAAGATGGTCGCGTCGTATATAAGTGAACCAGCAACCACGCCCTTTCACCGAAACGCCAGAACTGCTGGAAATAGCAGTTAGTTAATATAGTTATATAACAGTTATGTAAATATTAGTAGCTAAATCGACTGTCAGTTTTAATGGTTCTGATGTAGTATTAATTGTATTAAGTTCTTCTGGAAAATTTTAACTATTCTATTAAACATTCAAATGTAAGATCTTGTCTAATTTCACAGATAATCTTCATAAAATTAAATTAATAATCGAGAGTAAATTTCGCTTGATTAGGAATACTCACTGTTGCATATATACATATGTATTAACTGGACAATCTTGGTTCGTACCTGGTCTTGCTTGTCAACAACGCATTGGGCGTTGTTACCCTTGAGGAGTCTCTTAAATTACCTACAATTTTACAAGCATTTCCTAGGAAAGTGTGAAACCAAGCAGACACCCTATGACACCTTGTGAAACCATAGATTACAGTAGCACTCATTCATATAAGGCAAAATAGATGTGATGGTTATGCCACCTGTCGTTCCTCGACTATGGAGCAATGTCAGGTTTTATTCGTCATTGTAGACCCGTAAAGCTATGTGCGTTTTCAATCTGGTTGACTTATAGAGCTTTATTAATTTTCTCTCAGAAGGAATAGTTTCCTCACGGAGGAGATGCTGAGTAAAAAAACTTTACACATCATACAGGTACTATGTTGTTAGCGACGTTCATTCCAGTCAAAATATAAAAACCCCGACTTTAATTTGCCCAATGTTCAAACTTAGTCATTGTTATCTACTGTAAATATCTAAAAGTAAATAGTGTACAGTGCATAATATAATTTTCAAGAACATGTTAATAAAACATTACTTCTATCAAATGGCCGCTGGATATCTGTGATCAATCCGAAAGGTGTCTGAATTTCAACTTAAATTCTTGAACCCTGACCGTTTCTTACAATTATTTATACGATATATAAATGGGCAAAAACAAATAGACACATACACATTTTTTAAATCAAGGGCTGTCCGATGGAAAGCAGTCACCGTCTACTCTTTTGGACAATTGCAACAATAATGTATGTAGTCACAAAGGTATCGCCTACTTTGAAGAAGAGTTCTTTATGCACCTTTTTAGGAGACCCACATACCGTAACGCTCCAGGAATACTCCTATTTTTAAACTGATTTTCTTGTTTTTATACCTAGGTTTATATAGGACAGTAGTTATTACATTATGTCTTGTCCGTTAGCTATGTAGGTACGGATGCTTTGACATCGATATCTCCTAATTTTCATTAATAATTCTGGTCGAATTTCGACCAAACGTTTCGTATGTAATTTTTTTATCTTATCTTATTTACTGGAATAATGTAACATCTTGACTCACTAAAGTATTGATTCCAAGACCGAATATATCAGATAAGAATCCGGAACCACATTTCCTATGTAGAAATTTTCCGATTTCTCGCTAGTGTCACAATAGGCACAGATGCCACGATATACTAGATACTTGTTCTCAACAAATACAATCTACAGTGAGTACTTCCTTGTACATACATCCGGATATGGATATCTGTTAATATTCTTCGTCTGACTGAATAAAATGAATATTAAAGTAATAAGACAAATCCGCTGACTTTTTGCCGGATATTAGATATCAGTTGAGATCGTGATCGATGTCAGGTGGAACTCAAAGATCTTTTTAAAAGCTTTTATTAATCGACTTGAACAAAGAAGGAGGGTCTCAATTCGTCTGTTTTTTATTAAGTCAAGTAATCTTATCTTGCATTGCCGTAACAGGCATAACTTGTACCCCGATGAGTTGTTTGGGTTATACTTTCTAAGTCATAGTAAACGAAAAGATCTATGGAAGATCTTTACATTAACATTCACAATTCCAATGTAAAAGCAAGATAAAAGCTATTAACTTAAAGAGGTCAAAACATAAAGAGCCCAAAAATATCCTAAATGTTTATTCTACATATAACCCGAGATTTCTGCACATTTTGCAAAACTGCAGTAGAATTTCGTAGTCGTAAGATCAAACGACGACATCAGAGGACATCAGAAATTGACGCTTGCAGCGCAGGGCCAATGACTCTTTAAGCGAATGTTTATGGCATTAGGATAAGTTTTTTTATAAGATTGAAGTAGCAAATGAACCTGATGGTAAGTGGTTACTGCCGCCGTACACCTGTAATCAACTTCATACAGAACAAATGTTCTATATGAACGCGATCACAGAGGCGTTGCTAGTTACGACGACTAAGACGATCACCTCGTATATAAGCGAGCCGGCAAGCACACCTTTCACCGAAATGCAAGAAATGCTTCACCATAAAAATAGAAGTGGCTTTGGTACACCCCCGGTCGAACTACACTGGTTCTACACCTTGTAAGATCCTTGGAAAATGACCAATTTTAAAAAGAAAATCCCGAGACACTCATTACATCAAGCGCGTCAAACGAATACGTGCCAATTGACCATACATCGCGAGGTCTGTCGTTAGAATGTATTTTATTTTCGTATGAGTTCTAAGTAAATTTATAATTAAGAAGAATATTTTGTTTCTATGTAAGTTTATTTATTTATTTATTTATTTATAATCATGAAGTAGTAAACGAGCGAGCAGCCTACCTGATGGTAAGTAGTTACTACCGCCCATGGACCACAGATGCGTTGCTACTCCCGAGGACTGAGATGGTCGCCTCATATAAAAGTGAGCCGTAAGTATTATTACTTTTGAAATTATTGTAGTATTCTTTATTATGTTTTATTAAATAATTAGCTTTATTTTCATATATGAAAGCGCTCTATTTTTTACCCGACTGCGTCAGTAGGAGTATTATGTTTTTCGAGCGAATGTATGTATGTTTGTCCATTTCTTTGACATGTGCTACAGCCTAAACGGCTTGTTTTTTAAGTTTTATTTAACGCTTTTTATGACCTTTCCTCAAAATAGTAACATAAAAGTTTTATAGTATAGATTTGGAAGGTTCTACTTACTAGTTTTAATGGTACCCATACGTATGATAATAAAAAAATGTCTTCCTTCTCTCCCTTTTCCCTATTCCAGGCGCCGTTTTTTAAAATGACATAGCCCATGTCACTCTGCAAATTGAAACGATTCTAATGATATGTCATTTGTCTCCATCAAGCCGTTTGGGTTGTATCGTGTGCCAGTGAAATAAAAAAAACATACATACGCTAATTACCCTTTTTGATACACAGTCGGGAAAATAGATAGACGATGATTAAAAATCAAAAGAGAAACATGTCTCCATCAAGCAGTTTGGGCTGTAGCGAGTGCCAAAAAAATGGACATACAAACAAACGAACATACATACGCTCACTACCTTCTGACGCAGTCGGGTAAATAGATAGATGATTGAAACAGAAATACAAAAATACTATATAATTGTTTTTTAAACATTGAAGTCGCAAACGAGGATGTGGTTCACCTGATATTAAGCAATTGCTGTTTATGCCGTTTATATCTGTAAGTAATTCATGTAGAGTGGGGTCCTGAGCTATTTCTGAGGACGAAAATGTTCGCTCGAAAAGCTTTACCCTCCGACGTTGGATAAAAATATACATGCGTCAGTGACAATACCGTGTCAAAACATTGCGTAAGGTTGTAAAAGGGCTCTATAGTATCTAGATTAGCGCACACAATATGTATGTGCCGTATCATTCAGTTCTGACTCAAAATCACTAACGTAACAATAAAACCCACTAGACATGGTTTGAGGAAGTATTTTTGTAACATCCGACAAACTCATTCACTTTTTAGTTTCCTTTGTATTTTCTCAAAATCATGCTTTGTAAGCAAATCTTTGTGAAAAACCAATTTTCCTTTCGTCATTATTGATGTAAAGGGTAGCGGTTTTCATTGGTTTTACCTTACTATTGTCAGCCGATTCTAGGTAGAAATCCGACTATTGTGGGGTGTTTAAGCGTAAGGAAAGGAGGGTCACTCGTAATAAAATGACGGAGTAAAATAACGATTACGTGAATGAAAAGTAGGTCAATTTTATTTTTCATTATAAAGATTGCGATATAAAGTCAATAAAATGTCAGTCTGTTAATTTTTTTACGTAGCGATATTAAAATTGGAATTTGAATCAATTTCTTGGATTATTTATGATTGATTAATTTTTGATTATTGATTTTTTATAATGGCGGTGTGACTGTTGGTTGGTACTGTAATTACTACGCACTGTTGGTACCAACCATAAGGTCGGTTCTACCGCCACACCTTTTTCTAATAACAACAGCGTTAATCTGTGTTCTGGTTATAAGGGTGTGGCACACGAGATACTTATTCAAGGCGTATCATCTTAGTTCATATTTCATATCATTCGTAGCAATGCATCTGTGGTTGATCTCAGATAATTTAACTTATCTAGGGTTAATCACGGCAGCCCAGGATCTTCAAATATTTTAGTCGGGGCAAAATCTTAAAAATGCCGCCCCCTGCCTACTTGAATTTCTTTTTAAAATAATTCTAGCCATCAAAATCAATAATTGGTCATTAAAACGTATATTTGTCAAGAATTCCACTTCGTTTTGACCAGGCTTCCCAATGGTCAAAGTTAAACCAATTATGAGTTGCGCATTCGTTTGCAAGGTTTGAATTTATCGCCCTCTGAACGTGCTGCCCGGGGAATAGTGCCCGGTTACCACCCACCCCTAGACCTGGAGCTGCATCATGGGAGTCCATGGGCAGCAGTGACACCTTCCAGTGATCTTCATGCTCCTTTGCTACTTCTGTGATAGGTATATAAAAATAAAAAAATATAACTGGCCATAGTATTATTAGTATTGTATTTACTGCACAATAATAAGACGTCATCATTATTTTGAGAACGGTTGTAACGGATTTAACTAGGATTCTCTGGCGAATATGATGACGACTTTTGGGGTTAATTTAAAATATTGTACCGTCATTTTCTTCATCATTATGTAATACTCCAATTTTATCCTCTCATTCATTGGGCTCTAATAATATACATTCATAGTTTGATTCAGCGTTTTTAGAATTTGCAGTGGGTAAGGTATTGTTTAATTTCAGTGGAAGATTTCATCATCAGGGAGTTTCAGCGCGTACCTTTAAGGAAGAAGCGGTAAGGGAATTCTTTGTGACGTGAAGATTCACATGTAACAAGAACATGTAGGCACATTAAGACTTGGTGTTTAAATGACATACAATTCATAAATAATGAAGACGATGGTTTCAAATTGGAGCAGGTACTTTTCAAAAAATGTAATAATCTATAAAAAAGGTTAATAATCATATAAAATAAATACCATTTTTTAACTAGGTATATTTGAAGTTGATAAAAAATATGAGTCAACTAAAAAAGTAGAAAAAATAAAGTCAGAGACTGGTGAATCAGAATTACATAGTCTCAGAGTAATTGTCAAGTACAGACCAAGCCTTCCGGTTATGAACAGCAGACAGAAGTAAGAACATTATTAAGTGCAGTACACGGCGAACAGTTATTTCAACTTTCAGTTCGACTCACTGATTTTCTGGTTTTAATAGTAAATATTACTTTTTTTATAGTGTACCGTGAAATCTAGTAATTTTTTGGTTCACAACTAGCTAGTTTTTTATAATATAACACATCTTACCATTCTTATTAAGGTACCATTGCTCTAATGCCGTAATAGTCAGAACCCTACTAAATGAGAGTAGAAATCAGAGTAGCAATTAAACATAAGTAACTAATGGTTCTAAAAATGAAAAAAAGTAGTCAGGACTACATGTACATTTATACTTACACATATAGAGCTTGGAAAGCGTTCGGTGACAATGACGCGAGTTCCATTATCTATGTTCTCCCAAAACGTACTTAACGTTCCAAAAGAAGTTCAACTTAAAAAAAATATATTATCATACAACTTGGCTAGTTAGTTGTATCATAATATTTATGAAGTTTGAAGTTCTGTTTTTTACTAAATTAGCGCATCTGCTTTTAGTACATGTCAATGTACCATTCCTCCAATTCAGACACAGTTTATTAAAAGTGGAGCGAGAAGAAATTAATCATAACGTCGCTTAATTTCTTACACCGAGTAACTCAAATATGGCAAGTTTGAGTTACGCATATCAATCGATAGGGAATTAAAAGACGCATCGTTTGGTCAATAAAAATTAAGAATTTGAGCCACATATAGCAAGTTATTTGAAAAAAAAAGAACACAGCGTATATTAACCCAGCCAAATGTGCATTGAAAACTACGCGTAAGTCAGTGTTGTTTCATACTCAAAGATGTAACGTGCAGTTAGCTCTTTGAATATGAAACAACACTTTAAAAATAATTAAATAGTACAGTTTTTTTGCTCTCCAAAATAGTTGGTAATTTTGAGATCCGCGGTGATAGAACTTAAACGACGATAAGCACCTGACGGCACCAAAAAATTAATTAATCATAAAAAAACAAATATTCGTGAGCAATAATTTAGTAATTATCTACAATAGTGTCTAGGATCCATTTAATAAAATGCGAGACTGAGGTGTAGACAGCGGGTTTCTTAATTCCGCATATTGATGTTCCGAATGATACAACTCCGATCAGGAAATTTTTAGGACCCTCAAATGTATCAAACACCTGAAAAGAGAGAAAGAATGTAGTCTAACTAATATAACATTTAAATAATATAACATATAAGATGATTTGGGTAATTATGAAAGGGGGGTAATTCTAAAATTACAAATTATTTACATAATTTGTAATTAGGGTAATAATCCGCTTTAATAACATATATAAGTAGTAAAGGCAAAAATAAGCGAAAATTGGAATGTTGACAGAGTTAATTATATTGCCGCGTGTGGTAATATTTGCAATTTTTGAAATTGCCTTTCGTAATTACCTGAACGCACCTCATATAATAGCTAACGATCATGCAATACAACTTATAAGTAAGTTACAACTGCCTCATGGCGGACTAAGTGGGGACGCCTTATAGAGCTTAACCATGCCTTCAGAATGAAATCACGCTGAGTTTTACCTATTTTATACATTGCGTTATAAGAAACAAACAATCGATAAGATATGATTTTGTCAAATTCCTTCTATTAGACCTATACGATCCATTGCGGGGACATAAAGCTGATGAAAGTTTTTGATAATAGTCACCGCATTTGGCGTGCGTTTTGGTAACTGCAGTGACTATTGATGCTACAAAAGGTAATGCTGCTATCCATCCACTAGATTTTGCACCTTAATTGGCTTTTACGACATCCACGGGAAGAGATGGAATGATGCTTTAAAAGATCGACCAGATCCTGTGTATTTTTTTGAAAAACTGTGTTAGATCTTTACAATTGCACGTGTGTGCAGTTTTAGTCGTGGCTGGGACCGTTGTCATCTCCTTGCTTATGCCCCCCAGCCTAATGCATTCGAAAACGGTATGCATTGATGATTCTTATTGTTAGAAAATAGAGTTGTTCCAGGATGCTATTGAATTTAATAAAATATACATATTTGCCATAATTAGGACAACTAAATAAAATACAGAGCAAAATAAACCTAATATGCTTTGGTCAGGCCATTAAATGGAATACACACATTAAAACACACACGTACATTTAGTGTTCGCAATCAAAATACATAAAAATATGGTAATAGGTACAATAGAACTTCATTTTAAAGTCGCTTAATAAGTGAAAGTGCATAATAAAATAAGAAAATCATTTAAAATTATCGATACTGATATAAAATAATTTTGAAGTCACACGGAGGGAACCAAAATATCTGATATCTGTACAAATAATTACATAAAAGAGAAATTTTCGTGGTAGGATAGTCTGTGACTCATATTCTTACTCACCACTCAGTCTGGTAGACTGCCTGTAATCGCAGCATGGCATTGAATAGCACACTTAGTCAGTCAGATTACTCAACCGTGTACTACATATTCTATTGTACTATTTTAGAGGATAGATGTAGCAAACGAGTCTACCAAATAGTAAGTGAACACTGCCATCCATGGACATCTATAACCTACTCGATGTAGTAGTAGAGTTCTGTCTAAAACCCATTAGAGATGCGTTTAATACTAACTCACTTCAGAGTAGATGTTCTCCTCATATGTCAGCCGGCACTCACACACACCTATTGCTTGCGTTTAGGTGGCAGACCTAAACGCAAGCAATAGGTATGCTATATTTGAAAGTGGCATAGATATCTCCTCATACCATACTGGAAGTACCTTTCAAGCAGTATGCGTTTGTAAGCTGTATTGACTTCTATATATAATCGGAGCAGAAAATGACATCCCACCAAAATCATTCTGTAAAAAACTGACCAAGTCTCGATGCAGCTACTTGTTCATCTCTAAAAAGTAAAGAAATCTAGACAAAGTCGGGCTAAGTCTAAGGTTCCTTACTGCGATTTCTTTATTATGATAGTTAATGTTGCGTGACTTGGCCGTTGACTTGTACCCACTAACGTATAAAGAATTGTGAGACTTAAGGCTTACCCAGTAAATGTTAAGACTCAATACGCGGACAATAGTCAACAATAGTCAAGTCAACGGCAGTAGAAGTTATACGGCAGTGCTTGCGTCGTGCTCGACTTGGTGGGGGCACTACCGTGTAAGGATGTGACTTGGCTGGGCAAAAATCGATTTTATAATAATCGATTTGGTTGATGTTAATCAAACAATCGATTTTCCAAAAATCGATGCTTTTGCAAAAAAATAATCGATTTTTTAAAAATGGATTATTTTTCTTGTTTTGAATTTTGACGACCAAACAAAAGGCAATATGGACAGGACATATATGTAAGTTGACTACCAAAGACCACTACCGAATAAAAAAAAGACAATATCTATAAAATTCGAAATAAATAACATTTTTAGTAATTCTAAGCTACGGCAAAAATCGGAGTGAAATAAAAAATCGATTATTTATGGCCAAGAAATCGATTTTTAAAAATCGATTATTCTAAAAGAATAATCAATTTTTTAAATAATTGATTATTTTTTTACATCCCTACTACCGTGCCCCCAGATAGTAACTGTTATCCATTGACGATTGTAATCGATCCTGTATAGGCAATAGGGCAGGATGTATCCTTAAGGTCAGTCGTAAATGCGTGACTAAGTTGCAACGTTTTATATTTTAAGTACTTGAAATCCCCACGCGGTAAGCAGTTAATAGCGGTCTGACATAGCGGGGCCCGCTTTCATTCCTCGTTCAGACATATATTATTTTCTAGTCGTTTCTATGGATTACCTTCATCAATGGACCTCCAGAATCACCACCACAAGTGTCCTTGTTCTTCTGCCCGCCTGCACACAACTGTGATGGACCTACTTTGACCCATTTCTCAAAGAAAACACACAAATCTGGTTTCACTATAGGGAGCTGAAAAAAATAATAATACGTTTAGATATAGGACAAGCAAACGTCGAATGTTATACCTAGATTTTATAACTTATAAATGGTATTGGAAATAAAATTATTTGATAGGGTTTTCAAATTATTCTGCTTTATTTGAAGGTGGTAGAATCAGAATGATTTGACTGGGTAGGATCTACAGCTTCACCTATTATTATCGTAAAGCGGTGTTGCGTTAATTTTTGCAATAAACGTATGTAGCATACATCTCAGTCCTCAAGAAGGACTACCCGTTAGAATAGGCTATTTGACACTAATGAAAATATGCGACGAATTGTGGCCATCTTAGTAGATAGTAGTGTAATAAAGCTTATTTAACGGAATTTAGTACAAGAATATGCATATTTTTTTCATATTTTACGTATAAAAATGAATTTATTTTTGAATATTTCTAAACG
>DWNE01003185.1:0-17171 GCA_018249875.1 Cecropterus toxeus | reverse complement strand
ATCAAATAAGTAAGATTCATGTTATTATAGATTGTAAAAGCTGTGTCTTATGTTGGTGATCCAATAAATAAATAAATCAAGTATATAACGAGATTCTAAATACCTTCGTGTTTTTAAAATTTATAATCGCTAATTATTTAGTGTGATTATTGTTTAGATTTATTTTGTTTTCAAATTCTGTAATCATTTCATATAGGCCTTGGGTGGGAGATTATTTTATCAGCAATGATTAAAGCATACTCCTGCGCATTCCTTCCAGTATTACTGCGTATTGATTATAAAAAAAGAAATCTTGAAATAATGTAAGATAATGTTAAGACGGCGAAAAGAACAGATAAAGACCAAACCGAAGGGGCATTTTTGATTGATAATATATCAGATATTGATTAATCTATGTTATACTATAAATGTTTTCGATTAAGATAAACTGCTCAGTTTGTAGATGCTCTAATATTAAGGTTCAAATGTTGTAAGACAAAGAAAAAATAGATAAAGAGATCACTTTTTAATGTTATGTTAATTACTTGATAATTAAATAGCCTTAACATCTTTTATTTCTGTTTTAAAAACAACAAAAAAAAACGCTTAGGATATTATATGAATCTACTTTTACCTTTGAATACGAAGGTTTGGTAGGGTAAGAGATTGTTTCATGTTTTAAATTTAAATATTTATTTTGCAAGTATGTAGCATAAACTGGTTTATGTGTTTTAATATTTAAGATATTAATTGATCTTGGTACCGAAACATTGGGTAAATTAACATTTATAAAAATGAAAATTACATTTTTAATTTATTTTTAGCCGCTTGTGCGACGCGTTTACACATTCTGCTTTGTCATTTTTAAAAACGTAACCGTTAAAACATACCTAAATAAATATGGACAGATTCGAACTATAACAGTTAAGACTACTACAGAAAATTGTAGTTTTCTTTAGAAAGTAATATATTACAAAAGTAATCACTTACTGTGCCTGAATTTGGTCAGAAGGTACTCCCTTTCCCGTATTTCTTTTGGTCCAGAGTTACTAATCTTTTCAATTTATTGTTATTATTAATTATTAATGTCAAATAAGGACTTGTATACATGCAGTCTTGTGTTACTTGCTAACATGAAAATATATATTTACGCTAAAACAGAGTTTATCTCTATGATATCTTATCTGGACGTTTATCATTAAGATTAAAATGTAAGCCTTCGTTTATTGTCAATACGGGACATTCTACATATGATATCACTATAAAATAGATCGCTATGATAATGCTAAACATACTATTCAGATCTGTCTCAAAGTGAGATTTCTTTTGAATAAATACACAATAAATGGTAAGTTATGAAAGAAAGAAGAGTATCATTATTTAATTGTATAAATAAAAAAATATATACGATTGCTTGAATCACATGACCTTCAACTGAATTTAATAACAAATTCTTTTTATATTCGGTCACACATTTTACAGTGATCGTATTGTTTCACAAACAAAATATTCCTGTAATAATAGTTGTATAAAATAATATCGGTAGTGTGTTTAAAAGTGATGCAGCACTTAAATTTTGTTTATTTTATCTTCATATCATCCTTGAAACTTAAGTGATTGCACTTTGCATTCTGTACGATGTTTTATTTAGATAAAGGAAACAATACCGAGTGTTCAACAAAGCTCTTGGAAGCTACTATTGAATTTATATAATTATCCTGTAGTTAAAACAAAGCAAAAAAATTCCATGCTGTGAAATTTGCGTCCTCTGTACTTCAGTGACTTATATTTTATTTCATTAATATAAAACCTGGCTTGGCGATTCTATTAGGCATCGCAATCCCCATTCCAAAAAACACTGTTTTATTTGATACACATTGCAGTCAGATTATGAAATGATAATAATCAGCTGAAAGTTTGATTCCTATTCATTCATATTTTTTTTGAAAAACTTTAAATTAAGGGTTACAAGGGTGAACTTAATGCCTAATTCTCTGCTAGTCCACCCTGGACGCAAGCTATTATTTACTGAAATAATCCTGCACTATAATTTTACCATGTACATTTAGATTTACTCGGCAGTAAAATTATAGTTACCTTAACACAAGAAAATAAAATGGACATTGACATATGTCTCAATTTGACATTGATAGAAATACTCGTATGGTCTTTTGGTAAATTTCTATGAGCAATACTAAAATATTCTAGAACATAACGAGAACTATTTCACCAAAGTGTGAAATCATGAATCATTATTAAAATAAGGATTCATTTAGTGCGTGTTACTGAATACTATTTGGTGTCTTGGTTACCCAGAAGTTGAATAATTTCCAAATATTTATTTAAGAGTTGAGTTTTGCGGAACTTGTGTTTGAAGGTTATATTTATACTGTTTAAAAAGTTTTGAAAATGGCGTCTAATCCTGGAAGCAGCAGTTCTGTGGCTGGTGCTCTGACGTATCCAACTAGCACTGATAACTTACAACCGGTGGCAGATCAACCACGCCAGCCTCGGACCTTGCAGGTAAGATCATTGCTGCTAGTATCCGTGTGCTAACAGCTTATCAAGTTCATATATTCAGTTGGTAGAACCAGTGTAGTTCGACCGGGGAGGTACCACCGCCACACCTATTTATTGCATGAAGCAATCCTTGCGTTTCGTTGGAAGGGTGTGGTTGCCGGCTCATTTATATATGAGGTGAACATCTCAGTACTCGGGAGTAGCAACGCATCTGTTATCGGCTTCCGATAGAACCCCTTGTTCTATATGAAGTTGTTTACAAATGTTCATGGGCGGCAGTAACCACTTACCATCAGGTGGACCGTCATGCTCGTTTGCTACTACATTCAAATTATTTTTGCGGCATCTAAAGCTGCATGTAAAGTTTTTGTATGAAAGTAGCAAACGAGCATGCAGTTTACCTGAAAAGTGCTCATTGCCGCTGTCGAGGAATCTATATTCTACTCCAAAAAATATTATACCCATGTTCTGTTCTAGATGAAATTGTTGACAGGTTGATTGGTTGGCAGAGACCACTTATCAGATGGACTGCATTTGTTTGCTTCTTCAATTGCATAAAAAAATAAACTTCTTTAATTTGATTCAGTAAGTTTTTGGCATTCAATGAACTGCGTGGTGGAGTGCTCATCATAACGGTCTGAGACACAGTGGGGCCCGGATTTGATCCCCGGCCAGACAGAAATGATAATGAGTCTAGATTTCTAATCTGGGTCTGGTTGTTTGTGTATTCGTCTTTGTGTGTCCATGGAACCCATGTCAAAAGAGAAAATCCTACTGTTTGGCTGTGAGTGTAGAAAGCATTAAAAGCGTTCATGTTCATAGTATTTTTGTTTTTAGGGTCTTCTGAGGTTTGCAATGGAGGCAACCAAAGCGGAGGATGCACCGGGCAACTCAGATTTAGGACCAATGGATGAAGAGGTATTCAAAGAAATTGATTAGTCAATAAGGTTAATTATTACATCACTGTTGTGTGATGTATAAGTAGATGGCTTTAACTTCACAACCATTTTATTCTATCACCTGTATAGATTTGTCAAATAAATACATCTGAGTTAACAACTTTGGACTCAGCATGTGAGTTTGGACTGAGAATGAGAGTTTCAGGTAGGGTTGCCAACATTTTGTGTGCAAAATAATGGATTTTTCTGAGTAAACTATAAAAATATAGTACACATATAAAACTCACCTTTGAGAACTTTTGTGTTGGTTTACAATATTTTCCTCCACTTACAGCAGTGACAATAAATTTCTAATATACACATCATTTTAGAAAAGCTGGCCAAGTGCGAGTCTGAGTCACGCTCAATTTTTTTTATCCATATAAAAATGGCAAAACAATTGGTATTCCATTAGTATTAGTTGTTATTGCAGTGACAATAATATAGCATCTGTAAAAATTTCAACTGTCTAGCTATGATGGTTCATGAGATACAGCCTTGTGGCTGATAGATGGATGGAGGAGCAATAGGGTTATTATTAGTAATAGGGTTCTGTTTTTAAATGTAAATGCCAAAAAAACCGTCATGTGATAAATGGATGGCCCTCATAGAATAGAATGAACACTGAAGGGCCAGCCATGAATCTACCTATACCTAAACTAACAATCAATCAATTCTAACAAACAACCATACCCAAATAAACTTTTCAGCGTAGGAGGTTCTTGGACAATGCATTGAACTCCCACACGATACGGATAGACGAGATCTTGAAGAAGAACATAACCATACTGACAGACTCGAAGATCAGCACCATCGCAGCGGACCATCCTCTGCCTGACGACGTTCTGCACGCCTTCAGGGAGCTGGGGGAATATATCGATGACATAGACGTTGCAAATGGTGAGTGTACGATTTAAGTGTTCTGACCCCATGGTAGTTAAAAATATTGTAATTAGTAAGCACAGCTCCCGATCTTCAATTAATTTTCAGGCGGGGCAAAAACTCAAAAATGCCGCCCCTGCCCAATTGAATTAATTTTTACCATCTTAATCATTTCAGCCATCAGATGACCAATTATTGGTGGTCATTTAAAATACGTGTCAAGAGTTCCACTTCCTACTGACTGGCGTCCCAACGGTCAAAGTTAAATCAATGATGAGTTGCGCATTCGTTTGCAAGGTTTGAATCTGCCGCCCTCTGAGCTTTCCGGTTTGCCTCCCCCCTAGATCCGGGTCTGAGTAAGCAAAAGTCTGCCCTCGTAATAAAAAAACGCAGAAATCGACACTTTTGCGAAACTAACTTTTTGTGGTAATTGAATAAGAAGGGTTTTATATAAATGTGGGTAAAAGAAAACGGTAATTTTATCGGATGACGAAACTTAACGAAAAATGTAGTACTTTGGATTAGGTGATCATTATAAGGCTAAATACAATAAATCTCATTTACAAAAATAAATTGTAGCATTTACGTCTTGTTTACAAAAATCTGTCTGGTTTCTCAAACCAAGTAATAATGAGGGCAAACATTTGTTGTAGAGTAAAATAATAATAGCCTTTATGCAGATGTCAATTTACATATTTATATATACTAAAGAGTTTTTGTGACTGCCTGTAACAGAAATTGCGACAGTTGGAGGTCTTTGTCAAATAGTGACATACAGACAGGGAGTGGATGCATTTTACTTAGTAGCCTAAAATACTCTTCATTCATTTCCAGACTTCGACAAACTGGGTGGTTTCAGAATATTCCCTCTCTGCCACACGAGCAGCAACACAGAGCTACACCGTTGGTCTAATCTGACGCTGGCACTGGTCTGCCAGAACAACCCTCACTGCCAGGAGAGGGCGCTGCGGTGTGGCCTCATGCCACTGTTGCTGCAAGGGCAGCAAGTGGATGATAAGAAATGGAGGGCGGTGTCGAGTGAGTATGAGGCTTACTAGGATTAGAAGTGTAGATTAGCTCGACTTTTTAGTCTGGGATTAGAATACGGCTACGGTATCCCCTGACGGTCGTAAGAGGCGACTAAAAGGGGGCTTCCGGTGTTACGGGCGGCGACAGTGGACGCCCAAACCGTCTAGCCACATCATCCCAGGAATGTGTACGGATGTCTATGTATTTCTTTTACATAACATTTGAGTAGCAAATGTCCATTACAATGACCACTTGCCAATGACACCATTAGGAACTCTTGTTCTCTCTCAGAATCAAGTGTTGGATTTTTCAGTCACCACATGAAGAGCTTAATAATAATAATAGTATGTTATAATTTTTTTGCAATTTGTAGGTATGATTCGTAACTACGAGCCAGCCACGCGGGCGTTCGTGGCTCAGGGTGGCTGCGAGCTGCTGGCGGGGGCCCTCCAGGCCTCCAGTCCCGCTGAGCTGCCCAGCGTGGCCTTTCTGGTGGCCTACCTTTGCCGGACCAGCATAGATGCTAGAGGTGAGAGAATCATTCCTTATGTCAAGTTTAGTTCCACTGCCATCAAGTTGTCATCGTTTAAAGTCGAGACGTAGGCCTTCCCTACATAAGCGCTCTCATAAACTCTTTCTACACTCATAGCCCCACAGTAGGATTCTCTCCTGTATTGATGATGCCTTGGACACACAAAGAAGAAACCACAAATACCCAGAACAGGAATCTAAACTCAACATTCACGTTTGTGTCTGACCGGGAATCGAACCCGGGACGTATTGCGTAATAGACCGGACAGACATTGGTGCGGTAATAGGGTCCCGTTTTTATCCTTTCGATACGGAACCCTAAACAACCAGAAAAATAGCTAATCAGAACTATTTTTAATGTAAATAGTTAATGTTCATACAATTTGTACGCTAAGTCAATTTCGTCCTATTCATGATTTAATATTGTTAAGCGTTTATGCCTACTACAATGTACAGGGCATTTTGTGATTTCCATTTGTTTATTGACTTTACAAAATTTACTCTTTATTCATTTTTTTATGTGAAAACCCAAATACTTTTCAGATATATTCATAAAGAGCAACACTATCCAAATAGTAGTGGAAGCTTTGAAGGCTGGAAGGAGTGACTCGTCAGAGCATCTACTCAACATCCTCGTAGCCCTGATCGAGACCAAGCACCCAGAGGTGGCAGCCATGTACAGAGACCCAGCCCTGGAACTCCAGAGGACTTTAGAAGACCACCTGAAGATCCAGGACGTGAATAACGGCAGATTCATCGAAGAAAAGGAACATTGTGAAAATATTCTACGACTCATGTTTGAAAATAAGATGGAATTAAACGGAAATGGTGCAGTGCAAGATGTTGAACCAGCTGATAGATAAGCTTGTAGTAACTAACAGAATAGACTCTGAATAAATCTCATGTACTACGCCTGCTCCCATTACGAGTCTATTGTTACCTCAAAACTTATAAGTGTTTGCGTTTTCACTCGTCATTAAAAAATCATTGTAAGATGTAATCGTAAACGAGCGAAAACTTTAAAACAACCAACCGTAAATGAGCGAAACCTTATGTTTGCTCAAAATGATCCTTGTTGAAAAATCATGGCAAGATGGAATCAGTGTTCCCAACCTGTAGCAAATATCGTATGTAAGCCGTAAAGTTATGGTATTTTGCATCAAATTATCGTACAATTACAATAACAACACTACGTCGGTATCCCCAAATTTTCGACGTCGTTTATTTGGCTTCGTTAAACTACAAAGCTTTTCACCGTCTTCTCATTTGGCGACCAAAAAAAAATACATCTGAAAATATTTCGCAACCAAAAGCAAGTGTTCTTAAAATATTTGGCGACCAAAAAAGGTCATATATGAATAATTATATTATGAGCAACACGAAATGTTATTTCAAAACCGTCTCCTCAAAATATTTTACACCCATAACAGACAATGTAAAATTATCAATTTAATGTTCCGAGCACTGGACGGAACTGTAAACGAGAGAAAACTTATGTTTCCTGAAATCACTCAATGTTTACATTCATTGCAAGACATAACAAGGTTTAGCCGTAACAGTAAACGACTGAAAATGTAAATGTAATGCAATGTATAGGGCTTAATAATAAGCGCACAGGTGGCAGATCGGTTCATTCTCAGCCAATATCGTTACGTCTAAAGTATTAAAGATATGCACAGGCTTTATTTATACAGGCGGCAATTAATTGCAACCAATCGAAATAATAACGATGCATTTGTTAGTTAAGGCTAAGAATGAGTGTGTATGAAAAAAAAGCTGTAATTCCTGTCCGGTAATTCGTCGTTTATATAGTTTGTAATGGAATTCGAGATCAAAAATGTAAACAGATGTGTGGCTGTATGTCGTCGCAGACACTGGAAGGTGTAGGGGGACAGTCACGCGTCCCCCCGGAGATGGTCTCGTGAGGGGGCCGCGCTAGGGGGCTCCGGTGCGTTCCCTTGGAGATCCCGGAATCCCCTGCAAGCTCTGAGGAAAGCCACCGAGGGGGTCCCTCCCACCAAAAAAGAAAAGGTATTACCGTTTCAAAAAATGACATTGTTGTATTTTGCTGAAAGCTTTAAGATAATGACTTAAAATAATGATTTTAAGCTGATATTATCGCGGAATTGATACTTAAAAAGACTTAAAATTATATTCATATAATGAGCACAAAATAAAATATAGCATACTGTTTATAGCTTTGGCGTGACCTAAATGTATTAACACGAAATTATTATGAAAACAAAAAATTGCTTAAACTGAAATTTGCAGTCAAGTATTTTGTTTATATAACAATTTACGTATTAAGCGACTTTTAGACATCTTCATTTATAGAATTAATTATTGAAAGTATTAATATATGTTTGTGATGGTCTGTTTTACAGCTTTCATTTGATACCCATATTGTTTTAGGAAAACCATCCTTCCCCCTCCTTTTTCTGTTCAAAGGCGCCAAATTTATAAATGATATAGCCTATGTCACTGCACCCAGAGATGATTCCAATGATGTCATATGTTACAATCTGTCAAGCCGTTTGGGCTATGCCACGTGTCAAATACGCTCGAAACCTTACCCTTTCTCTGACGTAGTCGGGTGTAAATATATGCTTTGAAAGAAAATTTAAACAGTAATAAGTTTATTGCTTTGAAATAGTCGCACTTGTGTTAAACTTTTGATCCCGAATTTGATTTCAGACTACGTACAGATTGCAGATTAAATTATAATAATGGATTGGTACAACATTGCATTTAATTTGGTTTAAAATCGAATAGAATATAACGATCATGTACAAATAAGTACTTAATAAAAGCATATGTATGCTGATGTATATTATGTATATTTTGATGTATTCGTGGTTGGGGTGGGTTAACCCTTTACCCAGAAAGGAATGAATAATATAATAAAATTCACAAAAACCCATTTTTCGTAATTATTACATACGAATTAAAACCTTTTTTAAACATTCGTTTTCTTTATTTAAAATATTATATGAAATATGATTAATTTGAAGTTCAATATGTAGTTTTATCTTTTTTATTGAGTTTATCACCCTATTCTGGCACTTCAGGGTCCGATACCTTTTGCCCGATGTTCCTGTAAGGCCAGTCGAAGAGCATGTTCGTGGTCGTGAGGAACCAGAGGTGGAAATGACCGGGACGGACGTAGCCTGGGAAAAAACAAAACATAATAAAATAAAAAAAAATAAAGTTTTTCTCGACGGTTTCGCTAAAGGGTAGGGGAAAAGTGAAATGAGCTCAACATAGCAACCAAGGAAGATATGGCTGCGGTTTATAAGTTTTTAATTTATTTTTTTAATTTAAACCGTAGGTTTCTTTTTTTCTCATAGACCACTATCAAAATTTAGCTGGTTCCGGTGAACTCCTTGCTACATTTCTACAATATTCCCGAAACTCGACAAATATTGTTGATTAATTTGCGTTGCTACTGAGTTCCAAGCCCGAAAAAGACAACTTATTTGAAGAGCAAAATACAAAAGCCCCCGTAGATTTTCCCGTGGGAACTCTAGGGGTTCACTTGGACCTCTTTGGAAACTAAACATTTAATCAAACAACATCTTATATATGTATAAAATTCTCGTGTCACAATGTTCGTTCCCGTACTCCTCCGAAACGGCTTGACCAATTCTCATGAAATTTTGTGAGTATATTGAGTAGGTCTGAGAATCGGCCAACATCTATTTTTCATACACCGTGATAAGGGTTGTCCACCCTTAACATTTTTTTAATTTACATTTTTTTTTTATTTTTTTAATGTAATAATTGATATGGCAACGTTTGACGAGTCAGCTAGTATTTAAATTAAAATTTTCTTTTGCCGTTTGTTCTATAAAACTTAAAATCTATAAATTGAAGCCTTAATAAGTTGTCTTACGACCATAGGCATGGCATACAGCCGTTATTTCTCATTGCTTAGATACTTACCACCAGGCCATGGGCTGTTGCAGCCCTGTGGAGAACCAAAGCTGACAACGCCCACCTGCGTGAGCTGGCCGTCTAGATCAATTACGGTTAGGGGCCCGCCGCTGTCACCCTATAATATATAATATGAGGTTTAATATTATATCATTGTGTTGAGGAGATTATACTTTTTTATCTGTGGGCGGTGAGAAGAGTGGCGCGAAGTTTGCGCGCGCTTTTTGAGTTGACGTTTGTTGTTTTGCATAAAAAAGAGTTGTTTATAAAAAACTTACTATTACAATAAACATTATTTTAATACAACAACAATAAAACCAAATTATTCTGTATCCGAAACCGCTATAGTAGCATTCCTATATTCGTAATATAAAAATGATACTATAGCGAATCGGAATATGTTACCATTTCGGAATCCAGATCCGAAATTTCAAATCCATAACTTTTTTGTTATAATGATATTTTGATAGGGCGTCGTGTCGTTCGCTAGGTTCGTGGCAGGGGTGGATCTACCTATAGGCTTTCTGGGCTTCAACCTAGGGCCCTGTGGATACAGGGGCCCCACAGCCCCTGTTAAAAAATAATAAGAGACGAGCCGTAATTAAGGCTTTACGTGTAAAGAAAAAAAAACAGCCGAGGATTTTTCTGATAAGTACCTATAGGAGCACTGCATCACCATAGAGAAGAGGGCCTCCGGGTATAGTTTTAGCCCAGGGCCCCACAAAATCACGACCGCCCAGGGCTGTAGCTCGAGTCGAATTTGAGGTAGGGCAGCATAGATACAGGTAGGGCATAAGTAAAAAAAAACATCATACTCAAAATATAGCTCATATTGCAATCTGTGCTATGGTGAGTCCCCGCTGTATTATGGATATAATTAAATAGACCCAATATTAATATTATATGAAACGTCAGAAACTACCTTTGGTATGTTCGGAAAAGTTTAGATACCTGTCGCTACATTTAGATTTTTTAACTATGGACAAAAAATTTAATTATAATAATTCATTTTAGTTTTTGGTATTTTTAAGGTAGGGCATTGTAATTTCAAGATAGGGCATTGCCCCACAATGACTCCTCCTAGCTACGGTCCTGATCGTACCATCCTACCTCTTGTACATTAGTACAGTTGACAACAATTAAATCAGTTGAATTAACTACTTTTCAACCAACAATGCTAGATATGTGACTGGGTGTAATGCAACTGCAGTGAAACAAAGCGAATGGCCGTTAAATCTTTTACCGCACACCAACAATGCACTGTTGTGAATTCTGGTGTTTCATGCGTTTAGATTGTATCTGCTTGGATAGTGCAAGTGACACGCGGAAAGCGATTAACTGTTTACGAACATCCGCTACAATATTGACCGCACATACCATTATACAAAAATCATTTTTAAATAAAAAAGTATAATTATGTCATATAGCAGATAAATAACGCTTTCTACACTCATAGCCCCCACACTAGGATTTTTTACCTGTGTCGTGATTGCCGTGGACACACACAAACACGAATAAATTCATCATTCAGGTGTCTGTCTGGCCGGGGATTGAACCTGGAACCCACTGCATGTCAGACCGGTATGGTGACAGCTCCACCATGCCGATCGTCATAAGTACGCGGCTGTACAAACACCTTGAAAAATTATCATGAAAAAAATCGTTTGAATTGAAAATCCTTCCATATAATACAAAACGCGTAGGAATTCTGTGCTCCAAAAATCACTTAGTCAAAATTGTAGATAAAGTTATACATATGTAAAAATTACCCTACTTCCGAAAATAAAACGAAACAGTATCTGATTAAAAAACGCAATTTACTTTTGACAAGCTATGCCCCGCGTTGATACCCGCGTTTTAATAGGGAAAGTAAATTGTGTATTAACAGTAAAAATAATAAGTATTCCCATTTTTACTTTAAAAGTTATATAAAAGCTCCCCGTATATTATCCGCGAATTCATTTTCATAGACTTTCCCATGAGAATAATATTTTTTTCCGCAGTAAAATGTAATCCAGGGTGTAAACTAACTCCAAACCAAAATTAATTGAAATTGCTCCAGCCGTTTAGACGTGAAAAAGTAACAAACACACACACTCACAAACTTGCGCCTTATAATATTAGTGTGATATACTGTGATTAATTACAAAAAAGAAAACCAACCTACTGTGTAAGGAACACACAAATGAATCTCAGTTGAAAATATGTTCTAATCTGGTAGTAGTATAAGTAAAAATACTGTAACTGATCAATAATTTGTAAATGCCTCCGTACTTTACAAAATAAAGATATAAGTTAGGGTACAACAGGCGATCTTCTAAAATAAATCTCATCCAGACAACCTTAGATTATGATATGATATTATTATGTTACGATATGATATGATATACTACTTAGTGTTTTGAGGAAATGTTAACCGCTATGCGAATAACTTGGACGGTATCAAAACTCAGCGACTAACGCTAATTGTTGGCTAGAGAGTGAAAGTTCCGCGATTAAATTCGTACTCGAATTAGTTTTGTTTCCATATTTCTGTTGCCCGCAATCGCACTCTCTTCCCAGTTGCGCAACGCCATTGTTTTTCATTGTTAAAGTTTAATTGCTTGTGTATAATGTTACAGTTATGTTTCGAATATTTGACACTTCTCTTGACTTCATGTATTTTAGACTTACAGAAGCTGTATATTATTTTATGTAATACTAGTTTATTTCCGCAGATCCGCTCGCTTCGGTCAAGTTGACCACGATAAGGAGTGTTCTATGTTCTTTTATCACACTGAAGTAAAAATGCAGTCTACCTGATGGTAAGTTTTAACAGTCTCCCATGGACATCTGTATGCAACTTCATATAGAACAGGGGTTTTAGCTGCAGTCGATCATGGGTGCGTTGCTGCTCCTGCGGACTGAGATGGTCGCCTCATATATAAGTGAGCCGGCAACTACTGCGTGAAGCAGTTCTTGCCTTCTAAAGAAATGCAAGAACTGCTTCACGCTAGAAATGGGGGTGGTACCTCTCCGGTCGAACGACACTAGTGAACCTGTCAAATGTAATCCAGATCATAAACTATAGGTATGTGTGATAGACAGGGAATTCCTTTTTACTAATAGGTTTTCCTTGTTAGGAAACTACCGTTTTTGTGTAAAAGATAGCATAATCGATCCATTTTAATTTATGAGGGGTACTCGATACGGTACGATACTCAGGATAATTCATTTATCGCCGATATTTCCACCCCGGTACATTAATAGTGATCGAGACGAAATTGCGTGGCCGGGAGAAATCGTTGACAAGCACTAATAGTAAATTAATCTAACTACCATCTATCTTATTCGTTTTTCTTTTTAGGATTCTGTACGCAAAGACTAAGACTCCGCTTTCCGTCTGTCCGTCTGTTTGTCACCAGGCTGTATCAGAACCGTGATAGCTAGACAGTTGAAATTTTCACTGATAATGTATTTTAGTTGCCGCTTTAAGAACAATTACTAAAAACATAATAAAATAAATATTTAAGTGGGCCATACATATCATACAACAAATGTGATTTTTTTGTCGTTTTGTATAGATAATTGTACCCTTGCCCTGGAGCCTTTTGAGCGCGAGTCCGACTTGGCCGATTTTCCTTTTTTAAGTTCCATATCACAAAGCAATACTAATTGTATCCTTAGCGTCAAACTTTGGATTGCAGAAAGTTCATGAAACTTTACATTTATAACATTTTAGGCATCATATATTTGGTACCCTTAAAATAACCTTCTTCTTAGTTTGAAAACAATCACGTAATGTTATATCGATCAATCTACTTATAATTTATTAAATTTCTAATAATATATTATCATGCAAATAATCTTACTGTCTACCTGATATTAGGTGGACATTGCTGGAAGAACGAAGAACGAGGTTCTGTAAGTTCACACATATCTTCCACTCTTGAGGGCGAAAATAGGCGCCTCATTGTCAACCAATTGTAGTTACCTCAATTAATCTCCTAGTATAATACTTAGGAAGCAGCTGTTAAACTACAAAACAGTTGAAAACTGCTATGATATAGCAAATATAGGTTTCTTATACGCATTTCCGTATCCACGTCAATAAATATAAGTATGAATAAAGGCTTAAAACTGTAAGGTATCTATGGGTGTATAGGTATAAACACAAAGGTGTAATTTAACATTGAAACACAAAGCATACGTCACATACGAGTTCAGTCACACCGAGAAACGTGATGAGCTGAGCTAACAATGCCTCGGGCTGAACTATGACGTCGTATCTTACTAAATTAGACGTTACAATATACAATACAGAAATTTCGTTTATATATACATAACTACTATCTAAGAATTAATTCGTGGAATAGTTAATGTCGCATTCCTGTTCATGAAAGTATTGTAAGTAACCCTTTCTACTCTCGTAATCGAAAAGTAATATTTCCTATATTTCCAGGTGGTAGAACCAATGTAGTTCGACTGTGGAAGTACCACCGCGACACCTATTTCTAGCGTGAAGTAGTTTTTGCGTTTCGATGGATGGGTGTGGTTACCGACTCACTTATATATGAGACGATCATCTTAGTTTTCGGGAGTAACAATGCATCTGTGATCGACTTCAAACAAAACCTCTGTTCTAAATGAATTTGCTTACAGATGTCCATGTGCGGCTTAAACACACAACCATCATGTGGATACAAACCATCAGGTGGATTGCATGCTCGTTTGCTACTTTATTCTTATAAAAAGATCTACCAATACATTCCCATGTCTGTCATAGCAGCGTTAAGCTACAGGGTCCTCCTCGAAGAGTATGATAAAACTGAAGATATAACAGGTTTCTTTTTGTATATGTTTTTTAGAACTGTTCAAATTACGACATAGAGGCGATATATTCAGATGGTGGGAGCTATGGTTCCTTACCTAGCGTAGGATTCCCCAAATAAAGCAACAAATGAACATGCAGTCCACCTTAAGGTAAACGGTCACTGCCATTAGATAGAATGATGTTCATTAGATAGAATTCTAAACATATCTATGGTCAACGACATGTCTAGACCGCAGTAAAAAGCCTAAAGGTGTAAGGTCTTTGAACGTGAACTCATAAAGGAGTCAGGATCCATGTAACCCCTCATTGAGTGTTACGCAATGCGAGTATTGCCTCAGGAACGCTGCGGACGTAAACAAATACGCCCTAGACTCTATTAAGGTGACTCTACACTGGGATTCATACACTGTCTGAAATATGCTGTCGGTGATGTTATTGTCACAGAAAATTAGACCTTAGAACTTTAGAGTAATGTTAATTGAGTGCCACCGTGTGACATACGCCGCTTTAGTAAAGTTCAATTTTTTTTTTATAAATATGAAGTAGCAAACGAGTAAGTAGCCATCTGATAGTAAGTGGTTACTACCGCCCATGGACATTTGTAAGCAACTTCATATATAACAGGGGTTCTACATATATGAAGTCTATCACAGATACGTTGCTACTCCCGAGGACTGCCTCATATAAAAGTGAGCCGGCAACCACACCCTTCACACCGAAACGCAAGAATTGCTTAACGCTAGACATAGGTGTGGCGGTGGTACTTCCCCTGTCGAGCTTCATTGGTTCTACCGCCTGGCAAAGTATTATCATTTCTGATGACTCATTGTGTGTTTAGTGTCACTGCTGGGCACAGGTCTAAAGGGAGAGGTTAGTAGGGTCAATCTTGAATAGCATCATTTACTCTCAGGGGTCTCTTCCCGGGGACGCCGTAACAGGCGATTAAACTACAAAATCTAAGAAATGCGTACAACGTCTTCTGTTCAACATCAACATCATTACGCATGCCGGTCACGATGACTGTCGGTAAAACCTTCTTTAGAGCCTTCACCAGCAGTGGGCTACAAACATTTAACATTTTGCGAAGCTGTTAATGATTTGCCGACGAACCGCATTGCCTAAGCTGACCTAGCATGCGATTCCCTAACGTTTAAGTGGTATGAATAGTCCAGCTATCTACCTTTCTCATAACCATTGTTAAGTGGTGCTGTATCACGACAAGGTCCCCAAAAGCGATAACATATCCACATCCCTTTTTGGTATTTAACACATGTGTCGTATAAGTGATTAATAACACTCAATTGCATTACATTCCGGTCTAAAGTACAATTTATTAAATAACGGTAACTGAAATAAAGAAGCAAATCTCAGTGTATCCGCAACCTTTTTGAGGCTGACACGGCATGGCACGCTACAACCGAGCCCCGGGCGACCCCTCTATCGATCCTGTAGTATGCGCTACGGCCTTCGTAGCCCCCACCGCCTCCGTAGCGCCTAGCTACGGAATAGATCGCTTAACAAACTAAAGGAAGTGCTACGAAGTATTACGAAGTAATTTGATTTTGGTATACGCGATTATGAATAGATGGTTAATTTCTTAAGTGAGGTATATTATTTATAACCGTTTTGGCTTTGGTATTAGTACCTACATTCACAGATGTTTTTTTTTGTATTTTTTTGATTAACGACGGTGTGAAATTAATATTTTTATCATTTAAAATATCATTAGTAAAACGCGTAATTAAAATACATCACATAATTTATTTTATATTACACACATGATTTAAATTATGCTTTAAATTGTGCTTTCAAAAAACAAGAATTTTATAAAACTTAAAGGACGTTTATCTTTTTGTGCTGTGCACGCTTTAAAGCCTCCCACCCCTACTTTTGGTGAGGGGGTGGGTTCATTCTTCATTGATACACGTGTTTCCTCGTCCCGCGCATCCCGCTCCCGGCTTCAGCGTAGAGCTGCGTATTGAACCTCATGAATGAGGTTGTATGTGAGGTGAGGAGAACAAGTCTTAATTACTAACTGTTTGAACGACCGTTTTCCGCTTTCGTAATTAGACGTTCGGTTGTCTTAAATATTACACCATGTGGATTGTACAAACATATAAAAAGATTTTCTCGATATAAATCTAAATAATATTATAAATACGAAAATTTATGAGGATATATTTGTATTTGTTCTTTCATGTGAAAACCACCTGTCACATTTCGCCGAAATTTGTCGCATAGACAGATTATTTAGATATATTACGTTAACAAAAGTGGTAAACGTAACAAAAGCAGGTGGATCCACGGGAATATAATACTATTCTGTAATAATATACGTAAATGCAACATTAATAAAAGATGCAACGTATAAAAAATATATCTTCATTAAGCAGTCGTAAAATACCATCAATATAAAAATAAAAATTAGTTTACTGTATACTAATGATAATGTTACAGCTATAATCTATGTATATAAAAAGCAATTCCTACTCACTGACTGACATATCAAAGCACAGCCGAAACTACTGCACCTAGAAACTTGAAAT
>DWNE01003184.1:0-17173 GCA_018249875.1 Cecropterus toxeus | reverse complement strand
AAGAAAAAATAATGTAACTGACAATTTCTAAGTGCCTATGCAAAATAAAGACATTTCTTTTTATTCCTTCGGTTCTTTTATCTGCTACACAAAATTAAAAAAAAGTAATGTTAATTTGGATTGGAACGAATATAGTCGCTCAAGTGGTCTCAAAATTGAATCGTCAAGGAGTCGAAACAAAGGTTGCAGTGTAGTTCGACCGCCAGTACCACCACTGCACGTATTTCTAGCGTAAAGCAGTTTTTTGTGTTTCGTCGGAAGGGTGTGGTTCCCGGCTTAGCTATATATGAGGCGACCATCTTAGTCCTCAGCAGAAGCAACGCACCTGTGATCGACTTCATATAGAAACCCTTCTATATGAATTTGCTTATATATGTTCATGGGCTCAGTAACTTACTATCAGGTAATGCATGTTCGTTGGCTACTTCCATCTAATAAAAAGAACAAAGAAGCGGCATAAACAAATGCAATGCGATGGACCGCATGTGTTCGTCGCGTGGCCAATCGCGATGCCAAGACAATGGTGTCAGCGTAAAAGCTATTACTGAACCCCGTAAAGCCTGTCCAAAATATTTACAACGCGTGACAAACATTCGGTGCCTTTGTCTCGCGGTGTCGCCGATTCGACGTGGTTGATCTTAGCCCGTTTCGGGCTATGTTTTAATACGGTGCGTTAGGTCCTGAAATGCAAAAAAAAAACATTAAAAAAGTTGGTACGATTATCATGAACTACAAATAACTATTGATACTAATCAAGTATTCACGTTATATAAATTAGTTAAGGATGTAAAGAAAGATAAAATTAAAAAATACATGATATTAGATGGAAGGAAAAGATAGATCTGTAAATGTACTACCTATGTATTTATGTGATTTAAAGTTATAAAGTTAAGGAAAGTTAAGAAAAAAATAAAGATACATGATTCTAGATGAAAGCTATCTGTAATCTATATATATAAAACTCTTGCGTTACTGAATGACTGACTGACTGACTGACTGACTGACAGACAACGCACAGCCGAAACTACTGATCGTAGAATGTTGAAATATGGTATAAAGATTCCTTAAGGAGTGCACTAAGAGAGGATTTTTGGAAATTCTACCCCTAAGAGGGTTAAATAAGGGATGACTGTTTGTATGAAACTCCGTCTATTTTGATACAATTTCAATGAAACTTAGTATTTAGCATTATAATTTGATATAATGAAATACGTCTTTTACAGTTTTTGGAAAATCAACCCTTAAGAGGGTAAAACAGGGGTTAAACGGTTTTTCGGAAGTCCGTCAATTTTTAAGCAAACTCTTTGAAACTTTGTATTTGGCTTGATAGTTTGATAAAGTGAAATATTTATTCAACTTTTTTCGGATAATCAACCCCTAAGTTGGTGAAATAAGGGTTGCAAGTTTTTATGGAACCCGTCATTTGATGCAAGCACTATGAAACTTTGAGGTTTGATATAATGATACACCTATTTCTCAGTTTTAGGAAAATCAACCCCTAAGGGGGTGAATTAGGGGTTGCAAGTATGTTTGGAGGTCCTCCAATTTGAATGCAAAGAGAATGAAACTTAGTATTTAGTTTTTTGTTTTAGTGAAATGGAAAATTTATATCAACGTTTTTGGATAAACAATCCCTGAACGGGTTAGATAGGGGATGAAAGTTTGTATGAAGGTTCGCCAATTTTTATGCAAGTTGAACAAAACTTAGTATTTGGCTTTGTAGTTTGATATAATGAAATATTTATTTCACCGTTTCTGGAAAATCAACCCTTACGAGGTTTTAGTAGGGGTTGTACGTGTGTTTTAAAATCTGCCCATTGATAAAAGATATGATGAAAATGATAAAAGAAGTATTTATTAACAGGAATTTATTAAATTAAATTTCAAACATCCAATGATTTTGAAGCAATCACTTTGAATTTGTTATTAGTTATTTATGTTTATTCACCATTTTCCTGGACAACCAATCCTTAACAGTTTAAATAGTTGGCGGTTTGTTCTTAGAATCAGACATTTTATAAATTGTTTCATATATGTGATTCTATCGTGATAGTATGTCGTCAACGGTCAGCGCATTATTGTATCTCTGCTGGGCACGGGTCTTCTCCCAGAATGAGATAGTTTTAGACGTTAGATAGTACGTTTATAGACTTCATTAAAGGGCCATTTAAGAATGAATTGATACCTAATTATGCAAATCATCTTAGAAAAATCAGAAGTCCGTGTCTGGGTTTGGGACTTTGGACCTTCTGATTGAGGGTGCGGGTTTCAATCTTCATGCTATCGCTGTTCATGCTGTTTATCCTGATACGGATATTTTCATGGGCGAGACCAGGACTAGCAAACGATTTGAAGGAACTTCACCCTAAATGAATTTACAAGGATTTTCAAGGGTCTTAGTCGCAGACAAAATTTACGAAGCGGGAGAAGAAAATAATAACGAATCGTTCTATCCGCAGTCGTAGACTAGGGCATTGAAGGGAAAAAAAGGAAGGGAAGGAATTTTTCCTCCTCCTTTACGGTGGACTATGTCCTCCTCCAATTCCTTTAATCAAAAGCGTTGAGTATAGTCAGAGTACTCACCGTCGTGTTTTTACAGGTCTGGAGGACGCGCGCGTGTTGTCGCGTGCATATCTCTAAGTAAAGAATTCACACAGGAACTCCAATTTCACCTCAGAGGAGGGGACCTCAGAATGGGCCCAAAGCCAGCCAGGCCCCGGTAGAATACAAAAGCGTGCCCCGAGCTGTGACTAATGACAAAACCTCATTAGAAGAGACCTGTGACCAGCAGTAGATATCAAAAGGATAGATGGATTATACAGTTTTGCGCGAACGAAGTCGCGGGCAACAGCTAGTCTAATAATAAAAAGAAACATGTGAGTCGGGGTCTTATATGACACATATGTATATCTATATCATTAAACTAGAGTTGGCCTATAGTTCCAATACAATGTTGCATCGTACATGCTGAAGATTACCATCAGCTAGGAACAGAAACAGACTTACACCAGGATTACAATCAAGTGTACTGATCAATAGTTCAACAAACCTGCACGACGATTCCAAACTGTATTCTATTAGTTGTTTGTACGATGTAATTAAAAGTTAAGGATTCAACAAGCGTGCTATATCTGTATAAAACGCATCAGGGAGGCTATGAAATAGGATGCGATGAGATGAGAGGTCTAGGGTTAATAACCTCTACCCTGCGTTATGGTTATGGGTATACTCGGGTCTCGAGCAACGCAAACTGTGTGCTTAAGTACGATTTAATCGACTGAGTTATTGGTGAGCGTTGCGGAATGGAATCTTTAATTAAAATCTCCACTTCCGCATCCTCCGTGTTGTTCTAAAGTTTATAGTTTCGTTTATGTTATACGCCATGGTATATATACTCGTTTACGAACTGACTTTATTGTTCATACTAATGTTCAAACTAGTAAAGATTATAAATTTTAATATTGTCCGTTTCCACGTTTATTGCATTATAGAAAGCGTGAAGGTTCATAAACGAATAATTACTGTGCAATTTTATAAAATACTATAATAATACAAAAAAAATTAAAGAAAACCAGTTGCATAAAACTCTATTACTCTACTCTAACACGAATTGGCTCTATGTTGTATAAGCTCTACACTCCACGGTAGATAATGCAGGATGTAATGTTTGAAATTGTTGTGCGTTTTTGATAGGAATGATTACTTTTTTAGGGGTTTAGATGACAAAAATATGTTTTAATATGTAGCACTTATGATGAAAAGGGATTTTTTTAACGAAACCTGGGAGAACCACGGCTGAGAGTTGATCCAACCCAAGTGGTTGCTATCAGTGGTTAAACACGTTTATGTTCACGTTAAAGGAAGCCCATTTAAATAAATTATTTATCGCGTATCCTTAAATACTGTAGCAAGAAAGTAATCATTGCAACACTGACATTCAACAGTTGTTAAGTTTAATTAGCGTTGGAACCATGCCGGGGATACCTATAGATAATGTTGTCGCTGCAATTAGCGTTATCATTAAAAAGTTCCTACCGTCATCTGCGGATATCTGCCACTTCCCGAGGAGCGCGGGCAAAAAGAACCCTCCACGAAGCATCCCGCACCTGCCACGCAAACTTATAGGCATACCACACTTAAAATACATATTATGTAAAGAAAGCGACGAACGATGCATCCCATCATGAAAAGCAGTGTTTTCCAAAGTGGGTGACGAAGTCTATTTGTGGGCCCTGGAACATATATGGGCGCTGATATGCCCATAGGATAAGGGGAAGCTTTCAAGCTGGTAAGGGATGGAGGTCCATTTTTTTATGTGAAGCATCAATAGGCGTAGTTAAACCTGGTTGTTAGCGAGGAGATGCTTATATTTATTTATTTTTCGCCATCTGTTGTACATTGTCGGAACTAGTAAGTATCGAACAAAACTAAGCGGGCTGCGGTGTTATTCCGACTTAATGCGGGGTACTGTCCGTACGTGGCGTAATTTTTATTATGTTACATACATATTTAGTTCCTGTCGCAATCTCGTCTTTTATGAATATTATTTGCACGAACACGATATTACACATCTGCGACGTTGTTACGACGTTGTTGTTGTTCCTTGACGGCTAGTTTTCTAGATGATTTAATGGATTTCAATTTTATTTAAGAGATATCGATGATTATTTTAGATTTTATTGTCAACATATTCCCAAAAGTGCAAATCTTTACACTTTTGGGGCTATTAGAAAATATTTAATCCTATAAGAGAGCGGTACATGAAATAAGTTTGAGAACGTCTGATGTAAAGTGTTCACTGCCGCCTATGGAAATCTGTAATCAAACCCAAATAGGTCGGGAATCCTACCCGACTCCGGTCAACGGTATTACCTCTAAGGGCTAATTTGCAATTTCGTCTCATTATGGTATCATTGCCTTACCACGCCCTTTGGATATGTACAAGTGGTGGACCCACCTTATATATAAAATAAGAATTAACAATCCTTGAAGTAATTACTCTCTTTTTGTTTCCAGAAATCGTAGATGTATATATTTATATATATAAACACAAATACGCTTATAAATGTGGTAGAATTCTTTGTGGTTCGACTCTGGAAACACAACCGCCTTACTTATTTCCGCCTAATAACAGCAGTGCTATGCCTTGTTGCGTTGTTGTCTGAAAGCCCTTCAAATAAACTATGGGGAAAAAACTACAGTTTACATGTTTAATTTGATCAGATGGAAACACGAATATCTATCCTGCAAAAAAAAAACAATAATGACGATTCACGGTTACTTAAACATTTTTAAATAACAATGCAGAATTAAACATCATTTAAAGGGAGATGTCCCTTTTGTTTAAAAAGTATCCCCCTAAATTATGTTTTGTCACTGTGGTCAAAAAATATCGGGGTCTAATTGTGCGTGGGTCACAGCTGCGTGGACAATGGTCTCAATGATTAGGGGGATCGCACACTTGTCTCCTCACATAATAATTAGAACACGATTGAGCCGCGATTTTAAGGGCAGCGAACCAGTGCATTGCGAAGCTACTATTTTAAAAGTAAGAAGAAGGTATTATGAGTACAATAAGCTTTATTTCTACTAAATTATGGTGTTCAGTTTTTTTTTATTTGTTTAATCGTGCGTTAAATAATTTGAAATTTAATGGCTTTACTACATGATTTTGTTACATTTTTTGGTACTACGGTTCAGAAAAGTAATACATAATAACTTCCATTTTGAATTGTAATTTAAAAAAATATTGTTTAAATTACAACACTTAGTACTAACAATCTACTAAATATTTGATATTTTGACGCTTGAACTGTGCTACCGTCCTATTTATAGAAATTAGCTCTATTTTCTGACCCCTCTCTTACACTAATCACGTATTTGTTTTAGGGACCCTCAGGGGCTGCCAATGATCTTGCGGGCACCGTTGATATGAAACTATAGTGACAATTGGGTTAGTCGGATTTTCTTGTGGCATATTTAAATTTATTATCGTGACAAAGCTACTTTATTGAAACGTGTAAGTTTTTAAAATTAAGTTTTAGGATAATTTTACTTGAGAGTTTACACTTGGAAGACATGAGATTTGGGTCCTTGACGACATTTTCTAATGAACACGTCTAATTTAATAAAATTTAAACTAGAAGTTTCTGTACATTTAATATCTTTCAATATTAGCATAAATTGTATATACGAAATACTTTTTAATTGATACCTACTTTATCAGATTTTTTTGGCAAGAAAATTTCCGTCACGTCATGACATAAAAATGTGCTAAAAGTAATTGCACTATAAAATCCACATACGAATTTGTATTCAATATATATACGAAAGGATAACTAAATGCAAATTTTTGGCTAATTGAAAAGCACTCAGCGTTATCACACGTGATACGTCGATGGTGTATGGTTTTGCATATCACAACACCATATTTTATCACTAATTTAATATAATGAAATTAATTATCAGCTGATACATAAAAGAACGAATAAATCGAAAAATGCATTAGTGGTATAGATCGAACATCCCAATGTCACATATGTGTGACATTCAGCTGTGCGTTCAACTCGGAATTTTATGTTTGTGTCAGAAACGTTTATAGGATTTTCAAGAAATGTGGAGTGGCTTAACGTGACCCTAGGAGATAAATTGTGAACAGGTATGTACAAAGAAATAATACAAATTTATTGTCTGGGTAGGTACCATGCAAGCGTATTTTTTAACTGTAGTTTATATGAATTAAATTGTATCACTTACAACAACGTAAACTATAACTAAATACGAACGGAAATTCAACTATTTAATGAAATCAATAATTTAACATAAGCATAAGCCATAACTTACGACACATTTATTTATTTTATTTTATCAATATGAAGTAGCAAACGAGCAAGCAGCCCACCTGATGGTAAGTGATGGTAAGGTTCATACAGAATAGGGGTTCTATATAGAGTCGACCACAGATGCGTTGCCACTTTCAAGGAGTGAGATGGTCACCTCATATAAAAGTGAGCCGGCAACCACACCCTTCCAAAGTACCAAAGCATAAAAGTTGAGGAGTTGAAGATCAAGTTTTTTATGAAACATCTCTTCATAGGATTGATGTTATATAATCGTAAGCGCAATTTCTAACTCTTACGGTTAATTCACATCATCAGAGTTAAAAAACTGAAGGTTGAGTAATACATTTTATATACTTATTATATATCAATCGATTCAAATCAATTTAAAAAAACCTGAATGGTTTAAAATGTATAAGAAAGCACTTCTATGAATTTTCCGGAAAATGTACTGTTTTTTTTGGTCTCATGAGATGAGACTGCTTCAGAAAGTATCCGCATACAATGCCGTTTGAATCTTGTCAGTTTGCGGAATCGCAAACCTAAACCAAATACATGACAAATAGTAATCTCGTTCCTTTGAGAATTTTCACAAAATGTAACGTGTTACAAGGAGTGGCTCAAGTTATTCCGAAATAGTCTGAGCAACATTTAGAAATAAAAGATTTCAAGGTAACACGAGCAGACCGAGGCGACTGACATGAAGAGTTCCTCTTCATGTCAGTCGCCTGGAGGTACGTGAATACAAACATGATTTATAATCTCGTAATTATAATATTTATGAGGATATGACTGATTTAAAGATAATAGGACAGGTGAAGGTGATTAAAATATGGATATTAAAGAAAAGATGTAAGGCTTGAATCCACTTCGATTATATTATTTATACTAGATAAATAAATAAAGATTTATTTCGCAACATGACTGTCAAGTAGCACCGACGTCTGGTTGTTTACGTTCGACGGTGATGTGTTCTAACGCGAGCGAGTAAACGATAAAACGATAAAATAATAATTTTTAAATATGTAGTCGTTAAAATAGTGTAGTGATATAGATAGACTACTCAAGGCATTTTAACTTAGTTTTTCCGTAGGTGTTTCAATTAAATATTTCAACGATTTCAGGTTCAACCTGCATCCCATCCCATCATTGAAGTTGATTACAGTATTTTAATGTCTATAGCACCACTCCCTCTCCCCTTCTAGTGGTTGTTGAAGAGGGCGCTTAAGAGTTACACTCCAGAAAATTGACAGCAGCCCTTCCCTTTATACTATCAATAGCTGCTGCGGTTACTAACACGTATGCCAGGTGTGGTGACTATTGGCAGTCTGTCATTATACTACATACAATGGAATAATTCAAGCTTATCAAATAAGTTCGTCGTGAGCTTTAGTTTAGGTATGATTCCGATTTTATATATTACAGTGTAAGTACTTATGCTTATTTAAGATACTCTGTACCGATGAGAGGAATACATCAGTTTGTACGCAAGGAAGTCGCAAACGTCTGTGCGATTGGCCCGCAATCGTACATCGCGTCGCGTCGCCATACATCGCGTTCGTGATTTAAGCATTTGCACATTCGTTGTGAGCTGCCAACGTGTCGTATTCGACGTCAATCCCCGGATGCAAAGTGAGTCCTCGATTTCCCGAATGCGACTTAATAAACGTATATCAGTTAGCACCAAGCGGTATGCACCCTTTTGTTCGTGTTCCTTCTGGGCACCTGTGCCTACGGAAGTTGTAGGTGCCCGGGTGGAGCGTAGAGGAATGTTTATAGTACAGAGATACTATAAGGGAATAGCCACGAAACGGTTAAAATAATTATTATTGGTTTAACGTGAGAAATACTATAGAAAATGTAATAATCGAAAATTACTCAGAGTAAGCGCACTTAGCAATAAAAAACTTAGTTAAAACTTTATAAACGTGTATAGTAATGTGAAAAAATGTAATATAACATTTACAAAATAAAACTTGAATTCCAATAATTGCATATCAAAATGTGGCACTTAGAAGTCTCCGTCATCAATCTTAAAAAGGTGTTCGGTTTGATATATTTTTGGGTTGCCTACATGTAGGTACCTACATACCTTATTATCATAAATTATGAATAGTCATAATAATTTATACAGATAAAAAAGTTAATTATGTACAATTTAAAATTAGTATTAATTTTGCAATGTTTGCTTATAATGGACTAGAATGAACATATTATATTTTCTAGTTTAAATAATATTAAACAGTGTGTCTACGAATTAAATAATTATCGAATTGACACCTGACATACGCTTTTAGGAATAGTTACTTATTGGTTAAGTTGAGACAAATCATTGGGTTATTCACCGCGTTTTAAACCTTAATTAAACAGTGGGAATTTACATAAGAGACTGACTTACAAGACAGACCAGTTTGCAAAGTGGACGCTGATTTATTTGTTATCTTATTTCGTTCAACGCAACTCTCCGCTGAACCTTAGAATAACAAAATATGAGACATCATTAAATTATTTGTTACTGTTCATTTCTTTCTATATATTATGTTGAATCTATCTAAGTGTGTAGAAACCAATACAAGAGAGTATAATAAAAGAAGAAAACGGTTAAAAACGCATATATTGATGAATATATTACAAAAAAAAATTATAAACCCGCTGATTTTCTTGCCGTATTTTCTCAGTTGATGATATGTTCTTATACGTCTAAGAAAAATATTGTACCTGACAATTCGTAATTGCTTCTGTAAGCCTATACAAAATAAAAAATAAAGTCATTTATTTATATTCGAATGTAATAAATCACATACAGTAGACATTTTTGTCTCATAAATAAGGTTAAGGTTAGTTAAGATGCACCTATATATCATCGTAATGCAGATAATAATTTAATGATAAACATAATCAAGTTTTATATATGTATAATTGTATACACATAATATATTAAACATTTCAAAGGCTCAACAAATTAATCAATTCGTAAAATTTCGAGCAGATACTTATAATCAATGTAAGTGACGTAACTTAAAAAAATACTTCTCGAAAGTTTGCTTTGTTATTATGAAGATGCCTAGGCGCTCATCGTCGCACGAAACGATGCACTGAAACTAACGTTCATATACGTACAATATTCTCATTAAATACTAAAATTTTATATATGCCATACTATAAATAATTTCAATCTATTGTTATTGCTTTTTTAATAAAAATTGACCTACGCGAAGATATTTTTTAATAATGGCGACGAACATGATCGTTTATCGCTGATTCTGTTTTTATTATTCTAAGACAAATCACAAGCAGGCACACGCTTGCGTGACGATCATTATCTCAGACATTCAAATATTACTAACATTTATTACAAATGCCAATATCCACTTTATTTCATACAAAAATATTTTTTACCTAAAAGCGTAAAGATTTCTGTAATGATATAACAAATGCTATTAGTCAATAAGTCATGTTAGACGAATCCAATGGCGAGGTATGTGTGACACAAATTATTTAATAAGTATAATATTTTGGCTGTTAATTAATGCGACAAGCTAGTTTGTAAATTAAATGGCATATAATTATTGAGTAATGTAAACACGTCGCTTTACAATATTTTAAATTATGATTCATCTTAGATGAGTGTTGGTAATATTTTATTGTTACCTACATTTATTTATAACAAATTATTACTCGTATAACATTTATTTGTAGTTGTTTTTGTGATATGACGGGCTAAGATGAGATACCTGTTAGGGAGAAACCTCAATAGTGTCAATAAAAGCTTCCCGTGAATCTAAATTTAAAGTCAATTTTATTTCTACGTTTCTATTTAAACTCTTATTTTTTTCTTGTCTCTTTTAATTGTTTCTTGTAGCACGTCAACAAAGTACATGGATATGAATAAAAGCGATATTTGTATCAAGTTAACAACATGGGTACTGTCCGTGGCGTCCGAGCAGGTACCAGGGCACCAGAACGGGGTCGGGTGTTATCTGCGCATACATATCTCACATCGACCGAATCCGATCCGTGTCCCACACGAAGATATCCGCTATCTCTAATTAACATCGCCCAACTGATCGATAGCTCGCCGCCTCGCCTCCTTATAAATACGTTTTTTACTAATTGACAGCTCTGATTACAAATTTTATTAGATAAATGGTCGAAGGTACGATTCTCTTCAGATATGGGTACAGAAAAATTTAATTAACATGGAATGTAACCATTTTTAATACTCTGGCATCTTACAAAAAAAATGAACTTTAAAGAGTTGTATAGAGTATATGAAACTAAACCGTTATAAATTGTCAACCTTGTTTCCTATTGGATCTCTTTACAGTACGAGCAGTGCTGTGGTTAGTCCGCGAGGTTTACCAAGTGTACGAAGCGTTTTTCGTTCACACACCTTCAGCAACATTATGGTGATCTTTATCAATCAAAAAAGTGATAATTAATTCATCGATAAAATAACTAAATTTTATGGTCATTTGAGCCATCACCACTTCACTAAATACAATGATTATGCTAATAATGTGCAAATAATGGTAATTAATATATTAAATGCGTCACAAACATTACAAAATGTCACTAGATTCTCAGGCGTGATGACATAATTTAATTCGTAAAAGCGCACATTTAGTTTACTTATAACTTACTAGCTTTTTCCTGCGGTTCCGCCCGCTTCGTATACGGTAGTGAGTATCCTATGTGTTGATCCGGCTCATAAACTATCCTTGTGTGTGTTGAATTACACAAAAATTCGAACAGTAGTTTTTGCGTGAAAGTGCAATAAACATACATATATCCTCACCAACGTTCACGTTTATTCTATTAAGATTTATATTTCAAAAAAAATCTAACTGCAACAAAGTAATGTTAGTTTGAAATGTGTAAATTTCACATGTCCACAATTACACTTAATTAGCATAACAATTGGTCGTGAGAATGCTTTGTCTTTTTTACCAAAATCAATACCAAACAGAGTAAACCCGTATGTCTCAATCGGAAACTGTGCGGAATCTGCGCCGGCGCTCGTAAAAACATCTTTATCGCTTTGAATGCTATAGAGCCCGTTTCAACCCACTAAGGACTAGGGACGTACTGGACTTTAAATCCTATTCAATTCTAAGTATATAGTGTAATAATTAATAATATGTAACTTAATTCTGAAAGTACTTAAGACTACATACGATGCCTGCGATACTCTAGGCTTACTAACCCGTATAAGTTTACGAGTTATAGCTTATCGTAAGTATAAGAGGTAAAATTTTTCGATCTCATCGAAATTTCTGATCGATAGTATATCATTATCGCCGGTGTTTCCTTCTATTTGAAGAATTAAATGGTAATAATGACTACCGTAACCGTTTTAAAAAAATGTGTAATGTAAAAAAAATAAAAATAAAATATTTTAAAACTTATCTACCTACTAGTGCCATATTAGATCAATTGCAAATCCGGTGAAAAAAGTCAATAAATAAGTATAATAATAATATTTCTGACTAAAGAGAAGTGAATATTTGTCTTCACGTTGAGGCCATCACTACTCTAATCAGATTGTCTGAAAAAGCTCACATTTTGTGTGTTCCGCGAATACAAACTTCTCAGAGGCTATTTAATTAAGTTGTTCGGGCTGCTCATTAGGATACTACCTCCCCTTTGGAAACTTCGGTCGAAGCCTTAGGATGCATTTAATTAGTCTAATGTCTTAATTGCCTCATATGAAAATGAGTCCGATCGGTACTCACGCTCTAATTAAGCACTTAACATTCGTATTTTTTGGCTGAGACCAGTATTGTTCACACACTTTTTGTTTGCAGCACATTCAATGACTTCAGATACAGCATACAGGTTTACAGCATTGGTATACATAAATAACATACGGGTATACTTTTTATAAAGTTTTTATAATCTTATAGAGAAAAACAGTTGCTTACAAGCAATGATAAGAGAAATGCTAATGTGAAGTTTGCAATGATTACTTCCTTTCTTGATTATTCTTTCACAGTTGGTCTTAATAATAATTTTGTAATTTTAATTTCATTTTAATGGTTGTAATTAATTTCGAAGTGTTTCCGTCAGATTTTCTGGAATGATCGATGCTGCCTCCCGTAATTACTTGTACGTGACTTTCACACGTGCAAACGTTTACAGTTAGTCGCGGACGGACCGACAGTGTGACGGATATTAATCGAATCGATGGCTAATGGATGCACGGCGGACCCCCGGTAATCCAATTCATTAGTTTAATTAAGGTAATGTGGTGGTCACGACGCACGACTCGAGATAAATCGGCCCGATCTAGGAAAAAAGCGGCGATAAATCTCATTGCGAATTGCGCTCAGATCGCGCCCGAGGAATGATATAATTACATGATTACTTCCCCTCCCCCCACCCTCCGGTGCGCTGCGCATTCCGCTCCGCCCGATCGTTTGTAATTATAACGCATGGTACGGCTTTAGCAGACGAGCTACTTTAAGTACCAGTGATTCGCGTTGCAGCGATTGTATCGCTCCTGCTTCACGTGTTGGCGTCTTTCTGCGTCCAAACGCATGAGGAAAAAAAAAGAACACGCGTTTTCGCCACTATATTAATGCTGTATCACGTTATTCTCGAACAGTTGCTGCATCGACCGTCCAAGAGCACCAGCGGATGACGCTCAAACGTGTGTATAGTTTAGCGCTTGATATCATCGATCTCCGAAGTTAAAAGTAGCTGGTCTACTACGGCCCTTATGTACACCGAGCTCATGACGCAACCACTACCGGTTTCATTGTAAAAACTTGCTGCCCAGGGATGATTGCACTCTAGTTTAGGAAAGATATTTATGGAATGATGTAGCAATGTACCATCCAGTCTACCTGACGGTAAATAGTCACTGCAGCTCGTACACATGTAAATGTAGTCTTGATCGGAACAAATCGTTATATTGGAAAATTTTAAGAAATTGGCAAATAACTAAGTTGGCGTGGTTGATACGGGATATCATCACCGTGTATAGATGTTTGGAATAGTTGTGGGGCGGGTAACGCTTTCGACTTTTGATGACTTTTAAAGTAATATTTTGTCTTACTATAGAGAGAAGTTTCACATAACCTAATAGGAGTTATTTTAGTCAATTAGGTATGTAAGAATAATATAATTCCGCCTCGCCGACCTCATGCTTATCATTAATGAAAACTTTTAATCAGTAGAATTTTATATTACATTGTGTTCTAATTTTCGTGACTGTTCTTACGTTGCCAACTTAATTAGACAGAAGAATGCTGTCGTAAAGATACAGCCAACACTACTCCTACAAATTACTGCAAATTAGAGATATGTACCGTACATGGCCTGATACAATTCACTGCTACCTTCGCCGCAGCCTGCACGCCACAATATTGCTTATTAACGGCAAAAAAGTAGGCTTTGATGGTCTGTTGCCGTATAATTTGATATAAGAACGTACACAGTTGCAGCGATATTTGATGATTTTTGTATTTTTCTACGAATGGTTACATTACGTGAGAAAGGTAACAATATTAAGCATAAGGTGCCTTAACTGTCTCAGTAAGTATCATGGGCGTAGCTATAGCTTCGCTTAGAGGGAAGTCCGATAGGGGCGGTCGGCGAAAAAAAAGTTAGTTAGTCTCTTTTTTTTCTACGCTGTGTAATCTGTATACACCGCAATAACGATATTCTCTTAATTTGACTTTTTACTTACTTTGTGTTTAACGAGACCGTAGCTTAACAACGTACAAGTGGAAACGAAAATTTTATGACGTAGACGAATGATATAAAACAATATATTATACACCTTTAAATTTTTTAACAATGGTTTACAATAAACTAGAAGCACGCCTCATATATCTCATACATACATTGTTCATTTGGATAACCTTAAAGCATCCAAATAAATTTCTGAAGACATTATGAACAGTTAAAGGGTCATTGTATTCATCTCAGACCGGTAGCCACCATAATTGCAGCATCGCGATCCATACAGCCGCATTATGAACGATTAATTATCTAATTGCTAATGATAGACCGAGTGGCGTATAATTTCATTTAATTACGATTCGCTCGTTACGCTTACAAATAATTAAATGGTACAGGCTTTCCGTGCGTTGGGTAATCGCTTTGTTAGTTGCCTTATGATTGATTCGATGTACGAATTAGATTTTGATAATGCCTTGCATCATAAATGGCCGGTTTTAATTGCATTGGTAATCAAATCCAATAAGTTAGCCTACAGCGAGTATTTTTACTAATATTTGTTTCGTTTGAATGGTGGATAGGATAACAAATTTAAAATAAAATAAAGAAAAGCTAAAATAAAGGATCTCATATTAGTTTTCCGATATGAGGAATTTTATTTGTCGTCAAAAGTAGTAATGTATTTCCTATTGACTGAAGATAGGATTTTTACCCTATATGGATTCTTCATTCTATACCTATAGCTAGACGTTCACAAGCGGTAGTTACCACTTTATAGTAAAGTTACTGAATGCTAGTTTAAATTTTAAGACAAAGTTATCTAGTTTAAAAATGTGTTATTTAAAAATAACATATCTGTGGTGTTGGAATCTATAAGTTGTGACTTATCTAGTGTCGGTTTCAAGCACGACTTTCTTTGGAGTCTTGTACAGTTTACGTCGGGTACATATATACCCCTCATCCTTTTACATCTGTTTGCTCCTTGTATATCAAAACAAATACATAAAGTTTAAGTTGCCTTAGTATGGCGATAACGGGTAAACAGTCTGCGATGAAAGGCGGAACTGAGACACGTTTTGTGTCGATTCTTACAAAGGCGTCCATTGATTACAGCTCAGATAGTTTGTTGCCATTACAGATATAAGCGCCAATTGTTCTGATGTGTGACAACGCTCTGCAGCTTGCCTTATACTGCTAAAGTAATGATTGGAGCAAGGAAAGGTAAACTGAGATTTATTGCAGCATTTGGATTATCGCGGAGTGGGATCTCGACGGAATAGGGAGAGCATTAAGCCCCTCAGAAGGCGATCAAGACATCACGAGTTGGGCGCAGCGTCGCACGTTGTCCGCGGTACAACGGTTGTTAATGAGACATGTTTGGGAAACAATAAAAATGTATATATGTCTATTATACAGACGACTCGCGTGGTGGAGCGGTTGCCGTACCTGTCCGACTCGCAGAGGTTCAATCCCCGGTCAGGTATTTAAATGATGAATTTCGATTTCTCTTCTAGGACTGCTGGAGTTTCTGTATTTAGGGCACCTATTAGTGTTTAAGAAAATCCCAGTGTGAGTCTATCAGCGTAGAATCCAAGGTAGTATAATGTCGTCAGTTTAGTTTTCCGGAGTTGCAATGATCTGGAGTGACAGTGATCAGCTGCAGGTAGTATTCCTGTTCTGGAGTCATAAATATTATGATGAATAAATAATATTTCTATTTATATCTAGATGAAATACAAGTTATGTTCTAGTTTTCTTATTATGGTTAACAATTATGAAGGTTTTTTTAGGAAAATCTTGCAAACCATCTTACCAGTTTACTCTAAAAAACAGCGAAATGAATGTATAAAATTATATTGTATATGATGGAATTTTCATGAAATACAATATTTATTTTCTGTATCAATTTTTCTTTTTAATGATTTGAATATTAATGTTATTCTTTTATTGGTAAAATATTTTCTTAATGGTGTAATAAATAATTGGCAAACAGAAGCCAAACAATTTGTCTGTTGTCCGAGTCGGAGACATGATGTCGAGCGTGTATAGAAAGTCAAGATATAGCGGGATGATTACTTGCCTATTCGAGCTGCCTGCTAAATGGAACTGTGCGCGCAAAACTGATCGGAGGAAAGGTCGAGCGATCCGCGATATGCGAGCTTCGGTAACCGTCGCACGGTTAATTAATTACGGTTGGGTCGCAAAGGTTACGGTTGCGGTACTGCGTGCGTTCCCGGTTGGCAAATGGGGGCTTTCAATGTGTAAAATGGGAGGGCGAGTTCCCGATTAAATCTGGCGAGGAAGCTGAGCGATAGCGCCGCGATCCGTGTCCGCGATAGTGCTGTCCCCGGGACAAACTGTCGCTATTATGCGCAGTCTCGTAGTGTAATCATATCGTTAAGAGCCTAGATTAGGGCATATATGTAGTAGTATGAGATTATATCTGACTGAGAGTATGTTTTGTTTTACAGTGTGAGTAAATAAAACTTAAGTGACTGTAATGTTCACGGTTGTTATATATGGCCGTGTGGTGTCGGTCTGTGAATAGCACCACTCCCTCTCTTCCCGTGAATGTCGTAGAAGTCGACTAAGGGACGTCAATCCAGGAGATGGGCAGCAGCGTCTTCCTGTAGAACTGTGACATCTAC
>DWNE01003183.1:0-17175 GCA_018249875.1 Cecropterus toxeus | reverse complement strand
GCCGGCAACCACACCCTTCCATCGAAACGCAAGAACTACTTCACGCTAGAAATAGATGTGGCGGTGGTGCTTCCCCGTTCGAACTACATTGGTTCTACCACCTGGCAAAAAAACTGGTTCTACCTGGTTCTATTGGTACTGGCTCTGGTGTGGTTGCCGATTCACTTGTACTTGAAGCCTTCCTTTGGAGTAACAACGCATCTGAGATCGACTTCGAGTAGACCACCTGTTTTGTATGAAATTGCTTTAACGGGCGGCAGTAACCACTTACCATCAGGTGGACTGCATACTCGTTTGCTGCTCCAGTCTGATAAAAAATATAATGACTTTTTTCATATGTAGGTATATACCAATTTACCTACAGCATTTCCTAGTTACGTATTAAAATAAGCCTTAATTAAACTCAAAGTAAACATTGTAAATTGGCACAATAAAGCAATAATAGCGAAGTGCTATTTGGCGTGACTCCCTATTCGAATGTTTTGTTTTATTAAGCCCTATAACGAATAAAAGTTTTATTCGAACGAGTCTGAACGAGTAAATATGGTAGGCACCCATTAATTGAGAAATATAGTACATAGAAAGAATAAAATACCTATCAATATATTGTAGGATGAAAATAACGTTATATTGAACTTTATTGAATATTTACCTCTCTAAACTAAAGTTGAAATATACCTATATGGTACTTATACTGTGTATCTTTGCAGCTGTACGAAAAAAAAACTGTTAACGAATGTAATTCTTATTCTATCATTCTGTGTATCACACACTAATTATATCCTATAATCTTCAGATCAAAAAAAACCGCAGCATTTTTCAACTGCTATTTTAAAACAAAAAACCTGATAATAATGAAATTATCACTCGGATATTTTTGTATGAGATATGTCATTCTGTCAAGCCGTGTAAGCTGTAGCGTGTGCCAAAGAAAGATACATACATACGTACATTCATACATACATAATACATACATACGCTCGAAAACCATTCGACGCACTTGAGTAAAAAAAATACCGTTTAGCTATGTTTCCTTCCGACAAAAAGTGACCCTAGAACCTTTAAGTGCCAATAACATGGTCACAGTTACGCCAGCTGGAGTCAACTTTCGCATAAAATTTAATAAAAGCAGTTTGACGTGTCATAAAATAAACAACATTTAGAAAATACCACCTGTTTTCACACCTATAAAAAGTAGATAGCTCGTTTTATTAGAATCAACTGGAATAGGCATTTTAAGATTTAATGACGTTTACATATGCTTTAAATATGTGTGCTTTACTAGCTTGTTCCCGCTGCTTCGCCTGCTATGGTTACGTTTACTATTTAAATGATTATCCCATGTGTTAATCCAGGTTATAAACTATCTGTGTGTCTAATTTCAACGAAATCCGACCAGTAGTTTAGAAAGAGTAACAATCATATATATACATCCTCACAAACTGTCACATTTATCACATTAGTAAGAAAACAGCAACGTTAAGCGTTAATGTGTTCAGGACACACTAGCACATAACACTGCTGTTATTGAGTAATAAATTGATAATTTGATGAGCCGCGTGGCGGAGCGGTCACCATACCGGTCTAACGCGCAGTGGGTCCCGGGTTCGAGTCCCGGCCAGACAGAAATATGAATGATGGGTTTGGATTTCTGTTCTGGGTCTGGGTGTTTATGTATTCGTCTTTGTAACCTGTCTTGTCTTTGCACCTGTAACACTAGTTTGTTATTTCTTTAGTTCTTAATGATTGATTACACATAGTAGTCTTAATCAAAACACTTCCAGGCAGTTTATAAATAGCTAGAACAAAAACACGCTCGTCTGTCAAGTGGCGTTGATACTCGCCAAGTATTTACGTTTGTGCTCGCATGTTACAATGTATAGCGATGATGGCACTCACGACACAGGAAAAAATCCTAGTGTGGAGCTATGAGTGTAGAAAGCGTGTGTGTTTAAGTAATAAATAGGTGTGGCGGTGGTGCGTCCGGAGTCGTACCACAAAAAGTTCTACCATCTTTATACCACCTATCCTACGGGGTAGAAATGTACCTGAATCCAACCCCAGGTGGTACTCTATTTCTATCTCTATTTACAGGTGCTGTTTTGAATTATACAGAGACGATTTTCAAAATATATGTCATATTCCGTCAAGCCTTTTGGGCTGGAATGCGTGCTGGAATGGACATACACTCGACTTACGACATACATACATACATACACTCGAAAAAGATCACCCTTCTACTGATTTTCATAGCATTTTTTTATAAATATGAAATACCAAACGAGCAAGCTCACCTGATGGTAAGTGCCGCCCATGAACATTTGCAAGCAACTTCACATAGAACAGGGGTTCTATCTGAAGTCGACCACAGATGCGTTGCTACTCCCGAGGAGTGAGATGGTAAAAGTGAGCCGGCAACCACACCCTTCCACCGGAACGCAAGAACTGCTTCACGCTAGAAATAGGTGTGGCGGTGGCACTTCCCCGGTCGAACTTCATTGGTTCTATTACCTGGCAGCAATATTAGGCATATATTTTCGACAGTGCGCGATATACATAGGTAATAGAATTACAAATCATCATATGCACTTAATTACCTAAGCTTACTAAAACTTTTCGGTAAAATAAAAGACAATGTAATAGTTCTAAAATACTGACTCTCCGACCAACTATAGGTAATTATTATATCAAATTTGTAGACTTAAAATAACATTCGTTGGATATAAATAATTTGATTACTTGAAATCGTTTTTGTTCAACTGGGTAAACACGGTGAGTGAGTGCCATTAGTATGAGTTTGTTAACTTAAAACGATCAACGTTTACGTTTGAGCGTTGATTGCCATGTACACGTTTACGGTTTCCTTACACTATACTTTACAATGTATAGGTGAAAACGTAAACGGTAATCTTTTAAAAGAAATTTAACAAACTCATACTAATGGCACTCACCTTCCGTTGTTATCCAGCTGCACGAAAAGGATTCGTTTATTCGGATGTTATTTTAAATCTACAAAGACGATATAATGATTATAATTTTGTAGTTGGTCACAAAGTTGGTATTTTACAACTACATATTACATTATTGTCTTTTATTAAACCCACAAGCTAATAAGAATGTTTCGATGCCTGCAAGGATTTAAATTGTTATGTCGCGCATTCTAAAAAAAATGTGTACTAATGCTATGAAAAACGTTTGAGAGGTTTCCTAACTTTGGCCGTGGGAAAAAAGAGCATTTACTTTCAATGAGATGAAATAATTGCATGAGATTAAGCTTAAAATAGCAGTTAAATTAATGTGATCCCAAAATAATATTATATCAGTAATACTTTTGTAGAGTTGGAGCTGTGGAATGAAACATACTCGGAGCGTCCAACAATGTAGAACGTGACAAGGGTTCAGCAAAATAATGTTAAGAGTTTGCAGAGATTTGAATTATTCTTTAAAAACCAGGCTAACCATTTAATCTTTTTAGCCGAATGCGCCAGAAGAAAGGGCATGCTGTTCGAGCGTATGTAGGTATGTGTGACCATTTATTGGACCACGCTACAGCCCAAACGGCTTGAGGGATTGTGACGTATGACATATTATTAGAATCGTCGCAGTTTGCATAATAACATAGGCTATATAATTATAAAAAATGGCGCCAGGAAATAAAGGAAAAAGGGGTAGGAGGGACGATTTTTTTTACTATTACGACAATATGGGTATCAAATTAAAGCTAGTAAATAGACCAATCCAAAAATATATATATTGTAATACTTTTAGTTGACTATTTTGACAAAAACTCCTATTAGCGTTTTTCTGAAGCGTATTTAACCCACACTTACGGCACAGATTGCTAGATAAAACTAAGATCGATTCGCATCCCGGCAACAGTTGCAATGCGTTTCACATTAGACCGGCTTGGATCCGAACCGCCTTGCGGCCGGCGGGCAATTAGTGATCATTTATCTTTACGCCTCTGTCAAAACTGTGTCGTTTCGTCCAAAACATTTTAAAATACGCCATAATTAGGGGCCAGTTGATTAATTTGACCAGCCGAGAACTCTTTGTATGTCAAATTCGGGTTCTTTGAGGTGTGAATTAGGCGATTTCTCTGGTTGATAAAGGTTGACGCAGGAAACTGTGGCTTTGTGCTAATTATGCATGGTTATCTGGTAAATTTATTTAATTACATGATCGGCTGACAGCCGGGCCTCGGTCAGATGTTTGGAGTCTCTTGATTGATGAGGCTCGTTTTTTATGTGATTTCATTACAAGCACGTCTCTATAGTCCTTTTAGTAACTTCGCTCGCACTTTGATCGACCTCTGATATGATCGAATACTTTGCCTCGATTATATTGTAATTCTAGAATTAATTAATCTCTGTTCAATGGGACCTCCTAGGTGCGGGCGGACCTCCTCGTTGAATCTATATAATCTAATAGCGGTGGTAAGTAGCTACTTGATCTAACCTTATATAAATGGTGTTAGACGACTGTCTTTTAGTTTAACATGCTTATTAAGGTATACAGTTATATTAACCCGAAAAGTACTTTCGTCTAGTGCGAATAAAATCATTTAACTGCGGGTTGTTATTTAATACCTACATTAAAAAAGGTGTATCTAATATATATCTCGATCGGCCAACATCTATTTTTCGTCCCCCTAAATGTTAGGGGTAGTACAACCCTAATTTTTTTAATTTATTTTTTAGACAAAATTTTTAATTCCTATTTTTTTATGATACAACATACAAAAATACATACAATCCTCAATTTTCATCCTTCTATGATCAACCCTTATTTTTTAATAGGAAATTATTTATATGGCAAAACAACGCTTGCCGGGTCAGCTAGTACACTATATGTTTAAAACTAAAAAAAGACGTGTCCTGACTAGCTCATTCATCATCGCAAAACTTAAACATATGAAGATAGAAATGCAAAATTTGCACAATAGGTTTATTTAATGGCGTACCGTCCGCTTAGGAACGACTTTTTGCAACAAAGTACAACTGAAACGTACTAAACCTGTGTTTTACACACGCACTGGTCGGAACTGAAGACACCCACTTAGACGATTCCTCACAACAATAGTAGGAGTTGGAGTCAATTGTAAAGCAGCGGTCGGCAACCTTTTTGGCAATGTGAGCCATATAGTATGAGGTAATGGCGGGCAGCATACGGAACTAGTCTCTAAAATTATTGGCGAAAGGCGATCTTCAAGAATTAACACGAATAAAGACTGTAAATAATAAAATGTTTATTGTATTTTTATTTCTCTGATATTTGATAGTAAAAGAAAAAAAAACAAAAATAAATTTCAATACTAATGAAGTTGGTAAAAAAAAACAGACATTTATTTTTTAAACAAAGTTTGTGTGCATTTGCACACGTAGTATATGATATAAAAATAGGTGAAAAAAAAGTTCGTCAAGAATAATTATTGTCTCTTTAATTGTAGAGACACGATAAATTCTAGGAAAGTCCTCAAAACAAGGTGTTAGGAAGATCCGTGGGTCGCAAAAAGAGGGCTGCGGCCGAACGCCGGTGTAAAGGTAAGGAAAATTACGGGTTTGGTCCAAGTCATTGTTATGGGGCAATTTGGGCAACCCCTTCGAGCCGCCTGCATACTGATGTTCAGTAATTCTCGTAATGACCGAGTTTAGATTCTCTTTCTTGATTAAGTTCAAAGAAAGAATCTAATTAGAGAAATGGTTACATTTGATATGAATGTATTCGGGAAGTAATAATGTTTTTAGTTTTTAATAACTGTTTCGAGTAGGGCAACTGTAGTGGTACATAAATTATATATTTCTTCTTCATAACAAAACCATTGCGAAGTGGTGGTAGATTATATTATTGACATGATGGCGGCTTGACTAGCCGAAGGTAGACTTTCAATAGCAAATTGGGATTGTCAGGGAGGAAGGGGTTGTTTTTCAGGTGGGGGAGGGAGGAGGGGGGAGGAGAACTAAGATAGGATACATTTAAACGCTTAAACAAAAACGCTATCTACACTCATAGCCCCACAGGAAGATTTTCTTCTATGTCGTAGGTGCCATGGACATACAAACACCCAGAACCAGAACAGAAATCTAAACTCATCGTTCACATTTCTGTCTGGCCGGGGATCGAACTCGGGACCCACTGCGTGTCAGACCGGTATGGTGACCGCTCCGCCACACGAGTCGTCAACTTTACCTTTCATTTACTCATAAACTTTTTTTGTCTCTACTGCTAAAAGAATTATCACGTAAACTAAATTACGGAACTAAAACTGTAGATGTGGATTGAATTTGTTAGTTAAATTTTAAATTTAAAAAGCGCTACGGAAATTTGTATTTGCTTTCTGTTTTGAAAGATTTTCTTAACTGAACGACGATTTAGAAAATGAAATAAAATTACGATACTAAAGTTTTTGCACCTTTTCATGTAATGCACGTTTATGTATGCATTTGAAACATTTGAAGGTTATAGATGGTTCGACTCCTGAGGTATCGGAACAGCAGCAGATAACATTAGTACCTATTATGTGCTGCTGTGTTCTGATTTGAAGTATGTACTACATACTTATCCGAGGCGTTCCAACTTAGTCCTCAGAAGTGGCAACGCATATGTTGTCAACTTCAGGTAAGATTATATCTGTGGTTGATTACAGATGTCCATGGGCGGCTGGAGTTTATCATCAGTTGTACTGCACGCTCGTTTGCTCTTTTTTTTATAAGAATGAAGTAACAAACGAGGTAAGTGATTACTGACACCCATGGACACCTGTGCGCAACTTCATATAGAACAGGGGTTCTTCAATATTATAGACAAATGTTCTGTTATCGGTATGTCCACCTTTAAGTGGTACTGCCGCCTATGGACGTCTGTAAGCAACTTCATATGGAACAGGGATTCAATGTGAAATCAATCACACGCTTTGTTATTCTTGAGGGCTAAGATGTCGCTACATTTAAAAGTAAGCTGACAACCACATCCCTCCGCAGAAACGCAAGAACATCTTTACGCTTCAAATAGGTGTGTTTGGTACGTCAAGACACCTATTTGAACCCGCACGAAGTCGCAGGCTGACGCTATATTTACCTGACTGCGTCAGGTGGAGGGCAATGTTTTTCGAGCATAGTATGTATTTCCATTCAATTCTATTCCATTTCAATGGATATGTATGTTTCCCTTACGTGTGGTAAAGGAGACATACATAGATATCCTACAGAAAAAAACACAATAACTTAACGCTGTTTTCAGGCAGAAATAATTGTGGGGAATACCCCCCCCATTTTTTCCTCGCTCGAACCACGAAGGGTACCTTCAAAATTAGATATAGGTATGTACATAAACCATTAGGTATAACCTCTATAATCAATACTAAGCAAGATAACCAATAGTTACCTTTTTTTTTGTATCGAGGAAAACCTTCAAAAGGTACCCGACGCAGTGGGAGCAACGCCGGGTTTTGTGGGATTTTTACCGCACTGAGACCTCCCGGTGGCCGTCCTCAGCGCTGTGTGGAGGACTCCGGGATATCCAACGGAACACAACTGGAGTCCTTCGAGCGCGATGCTTCTTTCCGGGCCCTTTCCCGGCGAGCATTTACCCTCACCGTGTCTTCAGGTGTTTACGATGGCATGCGACCACACATGCCGCCGTCCTTCCCGAGGTCGCTTGGCTGGGCGGCTCAAGCTCCCACTATTACCACCCGCAACCCCGGAAGTCCCCTTTTAGTCGCCTCTTACGACAGGCAAGGGATACCGTAGCCCTATTCTGGTTCCGGAACTACAGGGACAGTTACCTACTATCCATTGGAAACTGAACTGTAGTAACTACATTAATTAAACCAAGCACTAATTGGAAAATCGTTTACTCAAAATTAGTTGCAGTGGTTTAATTTTCTGGTAATTAACTTCGTTTCAGTAAAATAATTTTCTTAATTTCATTTTCCTGTTCATTTATAATAAATCATTTTCCTGTTCATTTGAAATAATTGGAAATAAAAATAATAATAATCTTTATTTTCTTTACAGCCTTAAGTAACAATCATAGGGGGTCTGGAGCCTCCTTTAAAGCACCAAATGCCTGTATTAGGGTGCTCCGCTCTTCCAGTAGTTATCAACTAAATTTAACATAGGACATACTAATTTAATTACCAAAATATTTAATTTAACAATTATATCCTAGATATTAATATAATTATGATTTGCTAATATTATGTGTGTGTGTGTGTGTGGGTGTGTGTGTTTGTATATTACGTTTACATGAATTGCAGCAGAGACTCTGTTTCCTCGAAACTTAGAGGTTGTAAATATTTTGTGATAACATTTTTACATTCAAAATAATTCATTGTGTATATTTTTATTTTTTGTTAATTGTATTATAGAGTTGAGCTGCACATTTATTGTGTTTCATGCTTGCAAATAACGTGTTAGTTTAACGTACCCGGTTCAATCCTCGGCTAGGCGTCTAAGAATTGTCTGGGTATTTGGATAGTTTTGTAATTTTGGTGTAAGTGTATCATATTAATTGTAAATTTTGTATTACAGAAATGAAGCTTTGTAGTTACGTATTTACTTTTATGATCTACGTTTTGTGTTTGTTTGTTTAAGTGTGATACTCGTAGATACTATAGCAAAAATCAAAGAATAGTCTTCACCTACATAAAACCTACACTTAGAATAGAATCTATTTTATTAGGTTCGATAACTTCTAAATCTTATGTTCTTAGATATTTTCTTCGCCAACGTCGAACTCGGGTCATTTTTATACTAATCACTGTGAAACGTGAATCTTTCATTATTTTTTGTTTAAAACGGCTTTCCATTCTCTATGTAGAGAATTCAATAAAAACAAGGAATCGTTCATATTATAAACCAGTGTTTTTCAAACTTTTTCATAGCATGACCCCTTTAGTAGGTACCTATAAGAAATTATTTTGCGACCCCGTCGGTTGGAATCCTCTGCTGCTTCTTACAAAAATTTTGTAGTACCTATTACAAAAATCAAACTCGTGTAATATTTTACTTCTAAAGTTAAATATCGGTTGATATACTTACAAGTGTCATTTTATCAGTATCTAAGTATTTTTAAACAATACCTACACTTTGTTTATATTTTCCTCTTACTGTAGTTTAGACCCCTTTACACACCCTCGCAGTGAACTTTGAAAAACACTGTCATTCAGGACGAAGATAACTAGTAATTTGTGGCGCTGAGACCAATTTATTATAAACACATTTGGTGTTATTATCTAACACCTGGATTAATGACAAATTAGTCAAATAAAGTTTGAATTACTCTTTTGCTTGCTAGTGTCGTTTATTTTTTACGGTTATGAGCTCCTTTACCTTATTCAGCTGCTGATATTTAGTGAGTTCATTATGCATCAATCAGGCCTTATAAGTCTTGTAAAATGTCGACCTATTTCTAGAAATAGGGTATGAAATTCACCGTGTTTTAAGTTTGTAAATACGACAATGTGTAGTATGATTCAGTCGGTATCCATTATTTAGCATTTAGGGGTGAGCGTATACTGCATGCTCGTTTGCTACTTCAGTCTGACAAAATGTGTCAGTACCCCTGAAGAGTTGAAATAACGAATTGGAAATATAAAATAAGAGGTATACGAATCTATTATTAAACTTTTTTGGTGATTATGAATGCACTGACTTCGCTTAAACTTTGGTATTCTTTAACTAATTTAAACAAAGGAGAGACAATGCAGTTTTAAAGGATCGCTGCGTTTGAAGAATTAAAATATTTTGAGTATGGTAGTACCTTTCGTGGTTCAACTCAGGAACACCATTGCCACAACTATTTCTGCGTAATAACAGCAGTGTTAAACGCTGCTGTGTTTTGGTCTGAACGGTGTGGTAAGAGAGTAACACTTACCAGAGACGTTCCATATTTATCCTCAGGAGTAGCAACGCATCTGCGGCCAGCCTCTGGTAAGACTCTGATCTCACCTGCGGTGGATTACAGATGTCCAGGGGGGCAGGAGTCACTTAACGCCAATAGGACTACATCGTCGTTTGCTACTTCAATATTTTGAAAAAAGAACATTCCCCTTGTAAGAAATTCTTCATACTTTTTTTATACATTCAAGTAAACATACAAGAACGGTAAATTTAAGTCAATAGGTATCGAATCGTTTAATTATATCAACACTGATCACCGATGCCTCGTTGTGACCACTCGCCACTCGACGATACTCGACCAAGTAATCGCTATTAAACCGGCTTGTCAATTTATATTGTCTCGTAAGTAATTCCACATTCCCAACTCGATTGTAAAGCGTCATAATGACAGGAGGATGACGTATGGATTTGTCGCTTACGGCGTTTGGAGGCGCGCGCCGGCGGCCACATCAAAGAGGTGGGCTCCTTTGATGTTGCCGCGCTGCCGCCTACAGTGATGTAACGGTTTGAGAGAGTTGTCGATTGATTTTGGTGGATTGTAATTATTTTGGGGCTTTCGGATTTTATTGCAGTTAGCTATGGGTTTATATGATGTACATCTAGAAGTAAGGTAATATTCTTAATATTCCAATAAAGTCATAAATAGATAAAAATATACGAGTAATAAATTATGAGGAAGATTAGTAAATTTAAAGACCGGCCAAACAAAAATAAAGTAGTTAATAGTATAAAAGAAAAAATATTTTTGGTCGCCATAAAGTAAAATAACAACTTTTTCTTCTATTTATTATTTTAATCCGAATATGATTATATTGTTCTTCTTATATTTCAACATAAAGTCTAGAAAATAAATGACATAAAATATTTTCTAATATGGCTCCCCTCGAGTTGACATTTCAGTTGCTATTAATCCTCTATGATTTCAGATTTCATTATTGTCATGTTATTTTTCGTTTTGCATCATCTACTAATATTATAAAGCGGAACTATGTGTTTGGTTGAATATGCACAGGAACTGGTGCGAATGGAAAAAAATGTGTTGAATAGTCCTGTTATTGAGGATGGCTATAGGCTATAACATCACCCTATGTTTGTTTGTTTTTTTCTAATATTAGTGGGTGATATTGCGGGGCTCATCTTTATTAGTAATTTGTTATTCTATTCAAAATTTATAATCGATATCGATAATATTAGCACAGCTCAGCACCAGGCGGCAATAAAACGAATGGAGCACGTATTTTGACGTACAGCGGCGCTTCTGGTCTCGCATCTCTTTCCCACCAATCGCTCCATCCCTTTCCCACATACTAAGGTGTCTGGGAGGCTATTATAGTGTTATAGCTCGCCCGCTTCGCTATAAATTATGGTGCAATGGTACCTATTCTTTTGGTTAAGCCTCGGTTAGGCTAAACCGATCTGACAGATTCATTTTCTTAGCGAGTCAGTTGATTTCATAACTGCCTACGCTCTTTCTAGGCTGTTTTGTTAATTAGTGACATAGTCTTTAGTTTGAAAGCATATAATAATTAAGAATGTGAAACATTTTTGAATTTGAACGTTCACTTCGTTTATTATGAAAATAAAGTTCCAAAGTGATGTACTAAAGGTATAAAGGGTCTTCAACTTTTGAGGGCCATTGTTGAATATGGGACTCTTCTAACAGCCTCTCCTTGTTTGATATAGATCTCTGTATATCCTCTCTCTCAGCTCTCCTAAAAGCTTAGTAACCGATATAGCTCTCAGAATTAGTAAGAGAAGTGGCAACGGGTAGGCAAATCGTTCGTAGGACAGATAATCCATGGGCCAGCAGAATCCTCGAATGGAGACGTCTGGACAAATGGAATATAGGCCGCGCCCCGAACAGGTGGACTGATGATCAGAAGAAGGCGAGTTACCGCTGGACTCAGATGGCGCAGGACCGGTCGGATTGGCTCAGATTAATCAGGATGGATGGAATAGCCTCTCCTAATTTTTGCCAATAGTCACAACGCATGGCAACTTGATGACCGCAGTGACAAAAGTGCGTATTAGAAATAAAATACATCACGTGCTGAAACGACGATTGAGAACTTCACAAGTAAATTTTTATAGTCACAGAGTTTTTTTTCCGAAAGATAATTACGATAACGTGGAATCTATAACGGTGTTAGTATCATCTGAGGATGGTCACACACGCGTTGTTACTTAATACTAGGTCCAAAATTGGAACTTGTCCAATAAGCATGCCTCCCTTACACCCTTCAGAACATAATATTTAACATTACTAATTATTTTCAATATGTTACGAGTTCTCACGATATGCGGTTTTTGAATTTCTTTTTGCCGATATTTCGATCCATGTCCAGCCCAGTTACATGGATCGTGGTCGCGGCAAAACTGCCGTGGCGGGGAAATTCAAAAACCGCATATCTTGAGTACCCGTAACATATTAAAAAGTATTAATTCCGCGATAATATTAGCTTAAAATCATATATTATTAATTCTCTTGTTAGTCAGAAATAAGTAAGTACCTACCTATGGAAGTGGAATCATAAAAGAAACCTAACTAAAAAGAAACTGCTATATAAAAATCTATTAGTATCCAAAAGTAACAGAAGGTGCCCTAATCGTCATATAAAATAATTTAAAACAGGCTCATCAATTAAAACTAATGAATTCAATATCCCACATCAAGACCCTGCTTCGACCGTACTCCATTAAAACGCATTAAATTTTACCTCATATAAAATATAAACAATTATATAACTCCGTGGTAGTGAATTGATCCTAATTATGTCGAAATAGGCGTTAATAGAACACCTAATGGTCATTTTTATGACCCCAACCCGCCGACAAAGAGCCTTCCGTTGTTTTTATTGACCCGCTTTTTTTCCGATCTAAGTTTTTGAGTAAACAACTCGGATAGGATACTTCAATCCGTCAATTTGAGCCTTTTAAGCCTTGGTTGGGCAATGCCTACCTCGATGCGACACCACACACGTGAAAATAGATAAAAGATTTGAAATTAGGAGCGTTGTTTGCCTTATGACCGGCTGACTTACATAGATGAGGCTGCATAAGACCTCAGGAGTGGCTAGACATCGGACCGGCTTAAAGTAGTAGGAAGTAAAAACTATGTTCTGTTTGGAGTGGGTTACAGATATCCATGGGCAGGACATGTGTAAGCAACTTCATGTTCTATCTGAAGTCAATCATAGACGCGTTGCTACTACCGAGAATATATTCTAAGATGGTCGCCTAATATAAAAGTGAGTCGGCAACCACAGCTTTCCAACGAAACGCAAGAGCTGCTCCACGCTAGAAATAGGCGTGGCAGTGGTACCTACCCAGTCGTACAACACTGGTTGTACCACCTGGTAAATACGAAATAAAATAAATGGTACGATATGTTGTAAGATTTATATTTTATATTTAAGGTCATTAGCGGTCAAATTACGAGACACTTAACACGAATGTTTAATGACTTTAAATATATAATTATTTCTTGTACCTACCTACCTATATCTAATTGGTATCCGTATCTGCCTGTATCTAAACCTAAGTCGAAGTAGATACGATGGTAAAACATACTAGTGGTAGTTTTTTTTGTAGTTCGAGTGAGGAAACATTTGTACTTATTTCTATAGGTATTGTAACATACCTAAGTGTAATTTGCTTTGTATTCTGATTTGAAGTATTTCTGAAGATATACTAAACACGTACTATGGCGATGATTCCCATATAATCTATACTTCTATACTAATATATAAAATGAGATGATGTGTGTCTGTGTGTTACTACACAAGAACCACTGGTCCGATTTACATGAATTTTTGCACATAGCTTATTTATGGATCATATCTATAGGCTACTTTTGATTATTTTCTTTACTTAAGAATGACAATTATTTTAGTGACATCACTATCCGCTTTGGTTTCGGACTTTCATATTCATTTCAAACTAGGTAAATCGTTAAAAACATTAAAACAAAAAACCCGACTGCCTTAAACGAATTTTTTGTCCGTAACGATATATATTTAATTTATGCTTATATGAGTTTTTGTCAAAATAGTCGAGCAAAAGTATTAAAATATATTTTTTTGGGTTGGTCTATTTACTAGCTTTCATTTGATATCCATTACTGTCGTGATAGCAAAAAATATTCGCCTTTCTACCCCCTTTTTCCCCTATTTCCAAGCGCCATTTTTTAAATTATGTAGCTTTTGTAATTATACAAACTGGGACGATTTTAACGATATGTCATACGTCACAATCCGTTGAGCCGTTTGGGCTGTAGCGCGTGCCAAAGAAATGGACATACATACATTGTTTGTTTGTACAAACATGGATACATACATACAAACATACATACATACGCTCGAAAAACATTACCCTCCTTCTGATGCAGTCGGGTAAACTCCCGACCTTATCCTGTGGTTGTAACAACAAACAGTGTACCAGGGCCGCATGAAATGTAAAGAGATGATTTATTACGAGCGCGGTTCCGTCCTGGATTACTCGTACAATTAATTTCAAACGAAATATCATAATCATAACCTCGGGTAGGTGAGTTTACTTTGAAGTGAACTTGTTTGTTATCTGCTTCTGATGGATAGATAGCTTTACACGCGAACTGTCTGTTTATAGTTTAGGCGTCGGTTACATTTGCAATAACCTGTATCGTTTTTATTAATTCCTTCTTTAATCTCCAAATTAACTTATATTTATTTTATGTTCAAAATACGTTGCCGTTATTAATTTATTACTTACATGTATTAATACTATGTATTTTGGTACGTATTTACTTACATGTCATTATTGTTTCTTTGAAATTTTTAGTTTTATTCATATGACTAGCGTATTCTTAATATATCCGAAATGTATATTAGATGGCGCTAAAATAAAAATATGATGTAGCGATTGCCACACCAACAATCAGATTTTATATATAGATAGATGTTTCACATCAAAACCGTTTTTACTCAGCTGATTTGATACAAATATTAATTATGTTACTAGCACCTAAACTATACTTCAAAACACTAATAAAGGTGACGTTTCACAGATATTGGACGGATAACTTTTACTAGCTTTGAAAGCGGTGATGGTTTAATCTCTTTGAAACTATTTCATTGCGCTAAACATCCTTTCTGAATGGTAAATTAACATTTGATGCTGATATTACAAAGTTCAAAGTTAAATCAGTTGTCGTTGTTAGTGGGTTGTATGAGGCGTGAGGAGGAGATTGACGTCATTGTGGTAGGCTTTTGTGTTTTATGATTATCTTGGAACGATTTGTTGGGACGAGACATCAAGGTACCTTGGATGAGTTTGTGGCGCCGTATGTACGGGCGCGCTGACATGGGCCATATGTGCTTAGAGGGATCGCGTCCCTTCATGCTCGACGTCCCGGATGGCACCCGTTCCCTCTCGAGCTCGAGGGACTGGTGTCTCCAGACCACCAGGGGTACTAAGTCTGCAGTAGCAGCCAAACGGTAGCCAACAACACCGGTGGACAGTGTATCCACTGACGGAATTGCCAGCGTAAAGAGGGGTTCCTCGAAGCCCGCAAACCTTACGCCATGTGACGCCGCCTTAAAAGTCAAAAAGATACATTTTTGAAAACGTTAGCAGATAGGCCTAAACAAGAGCGTTGTATTGTTAAGAAGCGAGTTCAATAGAGGTGGTAACCAAAAAAGGTAGGCTAGTTTCTGATTTCTTTATCATATGCCAGTGGTTGGAGAAACACCAGTAAAGAACAGACAGGTCCGCCCATGGACATTCGTAAGCAACTTCATATAGAACAGGGGTTCTATCTGACGTCGATTCCAGACGCGTAGCATCTCCAGAGGACTGAGATGGTCACCTCATAAATAAGTGAGCAGTACATAATATAATTATGTATAGTGCGTTTGTCATACAACCGACTCGTGACCGTTCAGCCAGATGCACTTATCACTTCATTAATGTTACCGAAAGGCTCAATGATTGCTAAAAAACATAAGTAGGTGACGTAATATATCCGTCCGTGCAGATATTTAGTATGACTGTTTGTATTTTGAGAGTAATGTCGAAACGAAAAAACTAGTAACATTGTGGAAATTGTAAAACAAAAAATCCGACTGCATTTTTTTTGGTTCATAATGATATAACAAATTTACGCCTGTGTATGTATGTTTTTTTGACAAAATAGTCAAGTACAATACAATACAATACAATACAAAAGTCAAGTATTATAATATACATATTTTTAGAATGGTCTATTTACTAGCTTTCATTTGATACCCATATTACCGCGATAATCAAGACGTCATCCGTCACCCCCCCCCTATTTGTATATGCCATTTTAAAAAAATATATGGCCTATGTCATTCCGCAAATTGAGACGATTGAAATGATATGTCACAATCCCTTAAGCCGTTTGGGCTGCAGCGCGTGCCAAAGAAATGGACATACATACAAACAAACATACATACATATATACTCGAAAAACATTACCCTTCTTTTGACGCAGTCGGGTAATAATTGTTTATTCCATTTTAATATTTCGGTCAGTCCGATATATCGAAGAAAAGACATACATATTATATCGTTAGATTCTATTAAAATTCGTCAAACGACATGATAACTCTAATGTAAGTAGATACTTAACATCAAATGAGATGTTAAATAGATCCAAATAATGTTATTTTCGGCTTATTTAATAATCAGCTTATAATAACAGCTAGTAACACTTTTATTGATTTTGCAATAAGAGTTATATTATTCGTAAAAACTGTATTTACAGTTGTGAAGCAAATCTGTCTCTTGATGGACGCGAGTCCTTCCGATCAAAAAAAACTGTAGCATTTTAGTAGGGTTACCATCATTTCGTAAAAGTTGGGTAATTCTTGTATACCTACTTTTGTATACGCTTTTCATTGAAGATTCCTAAGATACAGATTTTAGTTATTTTTTTTTTTAGTTTTTGGTGTTTTCGTATCTTAAAACGAGAGTATTTTAATAAAATACATACGAACGCTACAATTTATTTATTTCTTTGTATTTTATAACTAAGTTAAAGATAAAATAGATGATAGATGTTTCATGATCAAAATCGTGTTTTTTTAGAATATTGGATTTAGTGGTGGTAGAGTTATGTCTGGCTTAAAACATAATGCCTTTGCTTAATGTGATAGATGTAGTACGAAAGAGACATTTAGAGATATTCCGACTTTTTTGCCAGGTGGTAGAACCAATGTAGTTCGACCGGGGAAGTACCACCGCCACACATATTTCTAGCGTGAAGCAGTTC
>DWNE01003182.1:0-17178 GCA_018249875.1 Cecropterus toxeus | reverse complement strand
TAGATGGATATTAATAAAATAAAAATTTAAAGTTAAGTCTTATGTTACGGGCACTAAATATACGTAACTTACTTAAATATTATATTCCATCTTCAAATTATTCCACTAGTTTTAATTTCATGTGATTCCAATTTAATAAACAAACATAAAGAGATGAAAAGTAAATAAATTGTACTCGTATTGTCATTTATTCTCGATCCCTCAAACATATTTTGCAAATAAATGTGATGTACAAACACAAATAAATTTTCATTAGATATATATTATAATAACCATAATTTTGTATAATAAAATTGATTTTTGTGTTATAGTTATAGTGTGGACAACATTTATTTTCTCCTTACAACAGTTCCTTTAAGCCTTGTATGGTTCTGTCTTAATGAAGTTAAAGGGTAGACGATTACCAATTACGTCCTGATATTAGACATGAGAACTGACATAAGATATAAGGTAGTTTAACTAATGGCGATTAGCGTGTTTTGTTATACTCTTAACTACCGAAATGTAATCATTTCGTTACGAATAACACGACATTGCCGCGCAATATTAAAAAATGAGTTCCAACGATTTAAATATTCCAAAAACAAACAATTACAACCAAAGTTTAAAGAGAGTCATCAATAAATCACTGAAGGGGAGCGCGCTTAACACAATACTTTGTGTGGCAACCCTGGTATTGTCGCCGTTTGACAGGTAGATCGATGTTGCCAGCATAAACTACATATACAAGTAAAAAAGTGATATAGATTGATCGTGTAATTGTATTAGTTTATATTCTTATTAAACTACTATGTAACAATTGAGATATTTACAATATGATAAGATAAAAAAGGCACAACAGTTTTTTGTATTTACAGATTAAAGAAAAGCTAAAGAAACATGTACAAATATGTTTTTTTTAATTATACGGAAGTAGCAAATAAAAGCAGTTCACCTGATGGCAAGTGGCCACTGCCGCTTATGGACAGTTATAACCAATTCCAAGTGAGATCTGAGTCTTACCTTAAAGTGCCCAGAGACGCGTTGCTATTCCTGAGGACTAAGTTGGAATACCTTGAATAAGTATGTCGCCCTTAGCAAATTTAGATACATATACATACCTAATTATTGTGGATATAAAAAATAAAGAATCCTCAATTCTGACTAATCATCGTAGAGCCTAGTAGTCATCGTATTAAGGCTAGTAGCAAACATAAGCTATCGTGTATTTATATAGATATAGCTCAGTATTTTATATGTTTATATTATTTCTTGTACGTAAAAAAATAAGTAGGAACACAATTGAAAAATAAGATAAAATAAATTTAATGTAACAATTGGCAATAATTCTATCTGAGCCGAGGATTTCAAAATGAACTAATACTTCAGTCGCCCATTGACAAAATACTTTAAAAAATATATCTCTCGTTTTCTCCTATTGATACAATATACTTACCAGTTGCAAGACTGTGTCAGTTTTATATTAGTATTTTGATGAAAACTCATTTAAAATGTTTATTTGTTAAATACATCACCATAATTATAATAAAAACAAAAAACCAAAACAAATCGCAATCAATTTAAAAGCCCTCGGGTTTATTATTTTAATATTTTTACCAATGTTCCTAGTTATGTAATACGAATAACTACTAACTACTAAACACTTTATTCCACCTCGCAATATCATAACCCGCATGGGGCTCACAAACAATTAAAGTAATTGTCATCGGCTATTAACACGTAAACAGTTTTACAATTAGGCAAATGAAGTTGACCTTTTAAGGCGTGATCTCTCTATTACAAATAATACATATTCGTTTTTGTAGATAATAATGATACAACACTTTTATGTTTTTTTTCATATATTTGTTGTTATAAACTTTGTTTCTGTTTTATCTGCTGGGAATGGTTATCTACAACGGTCGATATAAGCAACATATAATCGTGATTCGTACTCAAATATTCCGGAACACAGAAGATTAAACTACTTAGCTTTTATGATTATCAGCTTCTAATAATGGCCAGAAGCCTGTATAACATCTCACAGGGGTTTTATTTACGACTTTTTATTTGTATGTGGCATTGCAATGTATTACGGGTTTACGTTGCAATGCCACGTCAAAATAAAAATAAATAAAAATGTTTCGCTTACTCAACTGTATTATTTAACTTTATCAGCTTCAATCAGGCAAAAGTAAATATTTATTGGTATATAAATTTTTGAGACTAGTATCCTTTGCGATTTTCTCAGGCTACCCTTTTTTATTCTCGAGGGAGAAACCTTCAAAAGTACCCGACATCTTGGATGTGACGCCAGGTTATGTGGGATTATTACCACACTGAAACCCCACGACGTTGGCCGGTGGCCGTCCTCGACGTTGCGAAGTTGACTTCTGGACCTCCAACGGAACGCAGCCGGAGTTTACTGAGCGGGTTGACCCATCGAGCTCTACCCAGGTGACTAAATAGAAGATATTTCAGCTACTTTATTAGGCCTAGCGTATTAATTATTTTATCGATCAAATAGCTCATTCAAATTGTATGTTTGTACGATTTCATGACAATTAAACAGTTTAGTTAACGTCAATGCATACAGTCAATCGAATCGATTCGTATAATGTTATTTTTTTATTTTTAGATGAGCAATTATCTGGGTCTAATGCGGATCTATATACTTTAGTGTGAAACTAAATAGTTGTTTAAGTTAAAATTATGTATATGTGCTAGGCTTTTAAGACAGCAAGGCGTTTGCCATTGAGCTGACGTAAAAAAAAATTAACTTATAGGAGCTATTCAGCATATAAGTTCAAGCGAACTGAATGCCTGTTTCCTACTATTGTGAAAAAGTGTTCATCAAAGTCTGATGACCTATCGTGAATAATAATATATAATACAATAACGGTTCAGTTTGAATTGAACCAACACCAATTTTTGCCGATCAATTGTATACAAACTAGAAACCATTAGAACAACCTACACGTACGAAACACAAACAAAATTTCGACAAACAATACTTAATAGCATCACGATTCTTTTGTATTGAAAATTTGTAGTTGATGAAAAAGCACACGTTTGTAGCACGCACTCGAAATCGTAATCAAACTAGTTGATAGAGCATCGGTTTGGTGCGCACGCGCCGACTTCAAACGTACCGCATTGTGGCGCGTACTACAGGCGTTGTGGCAAAGAGTGGCATAATCGTAGAGGTGTTGCTACATTAAAATGTACCTAGAATAAATAAAATCGAGTTTAAAAACAATTTAGTTACGTATTTTTTTATTATTCTCAGATAATCGTTTCATTTGATATATAGAAAAAATGTAACATTATTTTGATTATTGTAACATTCTCAGTAAATAGTTTTATTTGATACTTATATAGTGCATATAAAATATTAATTTGAAATTTTAAGGTTTAAACCAATAAAGATTTTAAATTCAGTCGTAACATTTGGCCCTCATATACTACCAAAGTAACAAGGTAGATACGTATAAGTTTCTTAAAATATTTCTTACAATCTAAGGTACATATAGTAAGTAAGGTATAGTATTGCGATACCTAGTTATCATCATAAATAGTTCGTCCATCATTTTAATTCAATGGAGAACAAACAAAAGCCAAGTGCTTGTGTGTCAATTTTTGTTACATACAGTGATATTGGAAATAACAGCCACACAAAATATTTGTATTTGAATTAATGTTTCATGCACTAAAATCTCAAGAAGTCTGCAAGGCAGATTGTGGAGTATAAGTGCTTCTAATAAAGATATTGTAGGCAAAATACGAAATTTTATATGTGTCTCATCTACTAAGCTTGTATTTATAATCTATGAACTGACCACCATGCTCGTGTACGTGGCGGAAGTACCTTAGTCTATTGAAATGTTGGAATCGTGGAAATAAATTCCATACTTTTATGAAACTGATGTAACAAACGAGAACTGATGTGTCCACCTCATGGTAACTGCCTAATTTCTGTAATCAACCCTAAATACGATTGAGTTAGGTTACTGCAAATAGATTTTCTGAAATAAGTAGTACCATTTCTGGTTCTGCTTCGAAAGCACCATCACCAAATCTATTTCTACTTATAATAACAGTGTTAAGAGCTGCTGCGTTTTAGTTTGAAGCGTGAGCAAAGACAGACATGTTTATCCGAAGTGTCCCAACTTAGTCTTCAGGAACAGCTTCGCTTCTGTGGCCAACCGCAGGTAACTCTCATGTTATCTTGGCTTGTTTAGACATGTCCATGGGCGGCAGGAGCCACTTACCATAAGGTGGTCTGCATGCTCGTTCACTACTTCAAATTACACAAAAGTATGTATGTAGTTGTTAGAACCAAATGTGGCTCAACGTCGGAGTTACACTGGTTTTGTCTAGATTGAATCATTTTAAGGAAGGCATATTTATTTGAGGCGTTTTTAATTAACTAGTTATAACTTAGTCTTCAAAGTTCGCAATACATTTACATCGACCGCAAATAGGGCTCTATAATTGGACATTAATTAAAGATATAGGAAAATATTTTTGGGTATAACTCTATTCATTTATGCTTTTTCAAAAATTGATTAAGTAATCACTGCAGCCAATATTTGATCATCTTTTTTCACATATATTAAACTTGAGCTCTTATACAAACTACAAAGTAAAATCGTTTGCGTGATACAGAAAGGTGCACAGCTCCATCTAGTTGTATCGTTGTCGGCGATACAAGAAGATGGAGCTGTGCACCTTTTTTTGCTTTTGTGCTTTTGCAACGCATTATTTCATCGGATTTCAAATTACATTTGATTCTAAAGAAGTTTCACTTCAAAAATGAACGTAAATCTCTAAAACGTAATGCAAATCTTTGATGGTGGATTTAAGAAGAAGATTCGGAAGAGGAAAAAGGATAAAAATTAGGTAACAACCCTAATATAAATGCCATAATATTCATCCATTTTCCTTTTGAGGTCCACTGCTGAACATAAGCTTCATAGAAATTTTGCAATTGTCGGCAAGCATTCAATGTAGTAACCGCAGTTCCTGTTGCCCTGTTGCCCTACTCCTGCATGTAATCTCTTAGTTGCCTTCTACATCATGCATAAGAAGAGAGAAAGAGTAGTACTCTTGTACGAAAGACACTACAAGCACCATCCTCAAAATAAACGAGTGCCATATATCTATAGCTAATGCCATATTAGTGAGTTGTACATACAACTCACTAATATAACATTCAAATGAGTGTAGGTGTGTGCATCTGTAATACACACATACACACATTTGACGTAAACCTCAACACAAAGACCCTCAGCCCTCACTAACCGGGAAGGGTTCACACACCTAATATAGGTAAATTCCCTTATTAACGATGAAATATCTATAGCAGCCTCGAATCAAATTATACGCCCTCTGTTTATTCAGGACTGTCCTGTAAATACACGGTTGTCCCTAAACATTCCCGAATCACGTCTTAACGTGTGTTTAATGTATTAATGAGTTATAAGGGACAGTGATTGTTAGGAACTTCTGATTGGGTTAGTTGTAACTGAGTTTGGGTGCCTATTATAGTTCTTAGCATGTTTACTTAGATCTGTTGTCGTTAATTAATTGACCAATTGTTCAAATAATAACAATACAACTCAGTCATACATGAAGCGACAATTTTAGCCTTCAGGAGTAGCAACGGATCTGTGGTCGACTTAGGATAGAATCCCTTTTCTGATTTTATATGAATTTGCCTACAGATGTCCATGGATGGTAGTAACCACTTACCATTAGTGGACAAATAAGAGCCCACTTTGCTAAAATCGATTATTTTTTAAAACGACAAGCATTTCAAGGTGGAACGAGAACAGCTTGACCGAGGAAGTACCACCACCTATTTCTAGCGTGAAGAAGTTTACATATACATGTAGTACATCAAAATGTATGTATGACAATTAATTTGGCACGCGTGACTATCAAAACGACTTGACGGATTGAAACATATGACATTACAACCGTTTCAGTTTACAGATTGACATAAATTACATTACTTTTAAAAGTAGCGCCTATAAAGAGGACGACAAAGTAGAAGCCAAAAAAGGGGACGACTTTTTATTATCATTACAAAATGGGTATCAAGACAGCTAGTAAATAAACCATTTCAAAATTAGGTACTATAGTATGTTTGCAGTTGTTATTTCGACAAAAAGTTGTAAAAAACTTAAAGTAAGCAGTTTTAACAGTCTTACCCTTTTAACTTGTTTAATGCGTGTGAAACTGCGCGATACTACTACAAAATATATCTAAGAGCACGTGTTATATGTGTAACTAGCTGTGCCATGCAGTTTCACCCGCATTTATTAGAGAATAATCTATTAAAAAGCAAACAATCATTGCGTGATGTTATATAGCCTAAAACCTTCCTCGATGAATTTACTATTCAACACAAAAATACTTTTTCAATTCGACCCTAGTTCCTAAGATTAGCACGTTCAACCAAACAAACTCTACTGTTTTATAATATTAGTATAGATTATGGTTTCACTTGTAATTCACTCTAGACTAAGTTAAAGGTCCGGTCACAGTTCCAAAGTTATCTAATCCGGTTACTTTGGAACTACAGTTACGATGTGTATCTTTAGAGCCTATTAGTAAATTTGTGATAACTGTTTAATTTTGTCTAGATCATTGTATAATGTTATATCGTGACATCTATAAAAGGGTTTAAACTAATAATGTTGTAAAAAATATTAAGAACTATACACGACTGCTTAAAATGTTTTATTTTTGTTCACAATGATACATTTTAACCTTATATGAGTTTTCGTGAGTTTCGTTTTCGAGTGAAAATAATCAAGTAGAAGTGTTATAATATATATCTTTTTGGAACAGTCTATTTACTAGCTTTAATTGTCGTTCACCCATATTGTCGTTATAATAAAAAATCATCGTTCCCCTTCCTTCTTCCACTATTTATAGGTGTCATTAAAAAAAATTATATAGCCTATGTCAATCTCCAAACTGAGGCAATTCTATAATGTCATATATCACAATCCGTCAAACCGTCTTCTGCGTCAGAAAAAAGTTCAAAAAAAATTATGAGAAGCAATTTGCTGGAAAAAATGTATAGGGAACTACCAGAGCAACTTTAAAACATAGGTATACAACTTGATTACAAATAGTACGCAGTATAAGGATGTTTGAATACATAAAACTGATTTTAAAATTAAAATTAACTTTATACGTTATCCATTACATTATGAAAGGAATCTAAATCGAAACTCGAAACAATATTTTTTCTCATAACACATTCGACACACGACCAAAAAAATATTATTATCACTCGTAAAAAAAATATCGCGAACGTGTTAATTAAATTTACGTTTTTATTTCATTGGTCGTAAAAATTAATATTCGAAAACCAGTAAGCGACACGTCCGCTAATGAGAGGCTCGTTTGGTCAGAGCAAATAACTTCCAGATCGAGATAAGACGAAACCTCAGAGTAATAACTGGTATAGAGTGCAAATATAACGCCAGACCTTGGTACAAATCGTATACAAATGTGTTTTAGCAGTTTAAATGTACTTTTTAGGGTTCCGTACGCAAAAGGTAAAAACTAGACCCTATAACTAGGACTCCGCTGTCCGTCTGTCTGTCTGTCCTCAAGCTATAACTTACTAGACAAACAGTTTAAATTAGCTAAACATTGTGTGTGTCCATGTCACCCACGATACAGGAGAAAATCCGAGTGTGAGGCTATGAACGTCGAAAGCGTTATTTTTTTTCTACCTAGCCGTATAGCACATTCCAACAAAATTTGCAAGATTTATAGTTAAAATTAAAGAATTACCAAAGTCATTTCATTTCAACTTGAATCTAGAGTGTTCGCTTTAGATGACGAAATTCAAGCAGAATTTTGTTGATCTCACCTGTGCCGTGTTCATAGTCTGGGAAGGTTCCCTCTATATTTAATAATAACTCTAAAATCGACACTTTATTACATAAATGCAACGTTTGACACAAAGGTAAGTTACAGCCATATTATTTTTATTTGCTGTAAAACAAACTAATAAAGTCACTTCGATGAGTGCTTATAAATATAAGCGCAGTATCCAATATTTTATGTTTCGAAATTGCAACTTTCTAAATATTGTTACGTCAAGAATATCGTTATGGAATTTTTGTATTTCACTAGCGACCAGTTCGATACTATACTACAGAAAGTACTAAGTACAATACTAAGTATACTACAGAAAGTCTTTATAAACAACGTTTACAGCTTTTCTGTCATTAGACAATGTGTTTATTTACGACATCACATTAAAAAACTCTAAAATTTGCAGGGTTATTTTACTGTATTATACATATAAATCTTGCTCTTGAATCATTCTATCTAGTAAAAAAAACGCATTAAAATCCGTTGCATAATTTTAAAGATCTAAGCATACGACCACCCGCGTAACGGAGCGGTCACCACCACCGGTCTAATACGCAGTGTGTCCCGGGTTCGATCCCAGGCCAGACAAAAATGTAAATAATGAGTTTAAATTTCTGTTCTGAGTGTGGGTGTTTGTGTATTCGTCTTTGTGTGTCAATGGCACTCACGACACAGGAGAAAATTCTTCTTTGGGACTATGAGTGTAGAAAGCGTTTTGTTAAAACGTTTATACATATGGACAGTAAGACAGCGGGAAGTGACTTTAATTTTATACTATGTAGTCATTATTTTTTCAAAGTGACTTTAATTTTATACTATGTAGTCAATATTTTTTCAACGTGTAAGTAGTAAACGAGCATGCAGTTCACCTGCCATCCATGTACATTTGTAATCTAACCCTAAATAATATCTGTGACTTACCTGAAGTTGGCCGCGGATGCGTTGCTACCCCTGTGGACTAAGCCGGAATGCCTGGAATAATTATATATCGTTACTACAACCTTTACGCCATAACACAGCAGCGCTTAATACTGATGTTTTTAAGTAGAAGTAGGTGGCCGTGGTGCTTTCAAAGTTGAACCACAATGAGCAACCACAAACCCTATAAATGAAACTCTCTTTCCCTTGATCATAGCATCACGCGTGAACAGCTGGAACGATGTCGATAGTCAGGAGAAGGTTCTTATAAAAGAAAGAAGAAGAAAGAAATTGGAAAGTTGCGCGAAAAACGTAAAAATAACAACAAAACGAATCTAATCTATTCTAATCAATAACAATTCTAATCCGATCAACAATACTAACCTAACCTTATGGCCTTTGACATAACTGTCAATTTTACCAAACTCGAATTAACATAGAAAAAACATAGTTAGGAGACGACAAAGTCTGTCGGATGAGCTGGTATATAATAAGAGCCTTTAGTATATTCCACATCATGCGCATATGGACGTCCATTTGCGTCCCTAATTTCTACATTTTAACCGCCCATTTGCTCTTTCGGCAAAAGTCAATTAAAACTACCAAAACCTCCAAATTACTAATATTCTCCAGCCTATTAACCGAACAATAGATCTAAGAATACAAAAGACGGAATCATAAAGTATCAAAGTAACATTTGTTTCAATTTTTTGCACTCAATCGCTTGTCTTTGATGTGGCCTAGTCAGTGGTCGGTAACATTTTTAGGAATGTAGGTATGCCAATACTTAATAAGTTGAATTCCATTAATTTGCGCTTCATGATTAAGTTAACCTTAAGTATGAAAGTTAGTTGAAAAAATAGAATAATGAAGAAGAAGAAATATTATCCTTTTTGTAAGACGAATAAACGTTTTATTGTATACCTTAAAAATAATAAAGTTAAGAAGCATGTATGTGTTTCATTTAATAACGTCATTAAAAAAAGTTTACTTCACATCGGCAACCTTTTTTTAATGCAGAGAAACGCGAACGCGAGATATGAACAAATAATAAAATTTTATCCGATCGTGTTAACTCTTTCAGTGCATTAGATAATAAAATTTGTCCATGACATGTACGACAAGACTGTAACTTTTAATATGTTGGCAAATAATATTCTTCCATACATTTTAGTGTGCGTTTACCAAAGGTTGCGAAGCCCTGTCTTTATATAAAAACAAATCGTGTGGTAAGGAAAAAAACCTTCGGTCGGATTTAACTTTTGGGTAGCGATGTACAATTATAACGCGTAACGAATTACGGTCTGACACCACCCAAGTTCACATGGTAATGACGTATAGGATTTTACCAAAATTATTTTTTATGTTAACTGCGTTTATGGAAGCCACCTGTCGTAAAATGGTCATCAGATTATTATTTTGTAATTATAACGCCGACTTACACACCATTAGTTATGTGAAACATTAAGGGGGAGGAATCTACTTGAATCTCATCCAATCTCGTTTGACTTGGCTTAATATCAAGTTCATTCTACAAGATACTGTATAAAATTACGAGAATAAAAAAAAGTGCTTTCTACACTCATAGCCCCACAGTAGGATTTTCTCCTATGTCGTTGGTGCCATTGACAAAAAGACAGCTACACAAACACCCAGACCCAGGACAGAAATCTAAATTCTCATCGTTCCTAAATTCCTATATTTCATGAAAATAGTTATTAAAATTCTGTGAAATAAATTTCTGTCGTTATTTTGAAATTGGAGTTATTTACACACGTCGATGGGTACTAGTGGACACTCATCATCAGGCAATCTGCATCGCTTGCTATTAAAATCTAATTTAAAAACTGTACTAATACTAAGTACATTAACTACATTAATGTTTCCACATCTGAACAGTACAAGTATCTAACATACTTCGTTATAAGCAAGTTCAATAGTAACGGACAATGACAGAAATAAGTTGCTTTACGCCGTGAAACTACTACAGATAAACCCCCACTGTGATGTGATTTAATATAATAGTTCTCTGACATAAAACTATTAGAAAGCGTTGAAAATCACAGAGGAAGTCTAAGATATCGCCATAGAGTTATAATCGAGTGGAATAGACTGTGGAGTGCAGTTATGAAGACATTTGTTAGTTGGTACGTAGGTTAGGTAATGGTATGCTGCGCTTATTCTGTGCTATAATCACGAAACGAAAAACGCTCAGACAACTCCGGTTGTGTTATTTTGGAGATCCTTGTATCCTCGATGATAGCTGACGGGAAGGTTTAAGTGGGCGACGTCATTTATAATAACTGAAGTTAACTGACTTCTTGATAACAAATGTCTTAGAAATGTTGGCTACATTTCTTCAGTGACAGGCTTTAACTAAACTAGACTTTTTTATTTATTAAAGTTCTGCGTGGCAAAGCTGCTTCTGAGTTCAATACTGGACTTTTAAGACCTGAGATCTTTAAATAATAAGTTTCTATTTATGTTCTGGGTGTTTGTTAATGCGTAGAAAGTATTATTGTCACAGATACTTTCAAATACTTCGCACCATAGGAACTACAAGTAACATATAACAGTATTATAACACCTAATGTACCTACTATTGTAAGTATCATGAATTTAGTACGTAAGGTGGGATAATATAGGGGTAAAACTGAGCCATCTTTATAAAAATCCGCTATATCGAGCTGGTACATAATTTTCATGGCGTGGTACATAAAGTCCATTTTACAAAATTTGGTAAATTTAATCTACAATTTCTTACAATGTGACGCCAACTAACCGTACTGTATTATATATACAATTTTATTTAATTAAGTTATTAAAAATAATTTCATTCCACATATGAAAGCTCTATTCGACGTCTCTCTATGGAAATCTCTACCGAATCTGGATGATAGCGCACTTAAAAGTGATAGAGCTATATTACTTCAATTTACAATAAGCCTAAGTTTTAAATAGGAAAATTATACGGATATAATTTTAAATAACGAGTACTTGGATCCCTTTTGTTTAATACGACACGATTTATTAAAGACACGACATATTATAAGTGTTAATAAATAATTGAGTATTTAGAAAACTCTATAAAGCTAGTGTTGGATGAGTGTCTGTAAATCTCATGTATTTACCAGTACTGAGAACAATTAATAATGACATTTCATTATTTATTTTTGTCAGTATTTTTCTTTGTGTGTTTATATTTTAAATAACTACTTAATATCTTAAATATCTTGAAATAACATTTGATCTTTATTTCATAAGAATCCATCTACTCTGTAAAGATTTTACAATTTATATTTATGTTACGTTTTTTTATAAACGCCAAGCAAGTTAAAAGTAAATAGCTAAATTATAATATGTTACGGTACTAACGATTTGCTATTTTTGAATTTCGCAAAAACCGCATACCGGGAGTACCCGCAACACATCATAATGTATCAATTCCGCGATAATATTAATCTATAAACATATAGTAAACAGCTAGTTAGTAAAACAGTTTGTAAAGGAAGTTACTGTCGTACAATGTAAAGAGACGTATGCAAACTGAAGCCGGCGAGTCCAAATAAAAACTATTGTATAAATCCGTGAGTCACGCGCGTCCATATGCATGAGGGAATTAAAATAATACACGCCGTATGCAGGTGAGATATGGGTTACTTAGACATTTGAATATACTCTGACCTTCCGTTTGTCTGGCGATTTACATACACTGGTTCGTAGGGATAGGACTTGGTTAACTTAACTAGTCGGTTATGACTAGACGCAGTGATGATATGATTTATGACTTTAACATTTGGAGTATAGAATGGAGGTTAGAATTCTGTCTAATTTTTGATGTTTAGTACGGTAAAGAGTTTCCTATGTCTTAATTCAGGTCATAAATTATTTATGTGTGTCAAATTTCATTTGAATCCTATCAGTACTGCTTGCGCAAAAGATAGAGCAACATCCATCCATCCTCACTAACTTCTGCCTTTATAATATTAGTATGATAAGGTCACTCGCTTTAAATTATTATTATACCTTTAGTAAATCTACAATCTCAATTTTTCAGATTTGAATAATTGAAGAGTTCGTATCTATTACAACGTCAGAGTTCTTGACAAGGAACGGCAAAGTTCAACCGAATATAGCAGTTCTTTGTAAAGAACTACACTCTTTAAACGAAGCACAAGAACTATCTTACCTACAAGGAAGCGATCTTAGTCCGCAGGATTCAAAATGTATTCGTGGTTAAGTTCACATAAAATGTCTGTTGTATATGAATTGGTTACAGAAACGCATGGGCGACAGTTGTACCTTAGTATCAGGTATAATGCATGCTAATCTGCTACTTCTTTATCTAGACAGATATAAATTACATTACATTATATAATAAAGTATAATAACGTCCGTTCTAAAATTGGAGAAGTCTTATTCGAAACAGTACGTAAACCGTTGTACGAGACCGATCGATCATTTGGCGGGTCTTAAAAGAAGTTAAGTACTTACTTCAGGCCATAGATCACATACGCTACAGAAATGGCTGGGTGTACTGCAAATGCAAGCAAATGACTGTAAATAAACAAAAGGATACTCTTGTATTTTTGAATATAAGTCTGAATAGGCACAACATGTGTACTAATTAATAAGAGGGAAAAAAGTTACCCCATTAATTTTGTTGTTCTATTCGTACCTACTCAGCCATAAATTAGATCGTGAGTTCCAGATTTTCTTCATAGGATTATTTTTTTATATTTAATTTTGCTAAAAGACTTAAGTATTTATAATGTCAACCCTAGTTTTTTCTTTAATTGTTGTTACTAATAATAGAAAAAAATCCTTAATTTTTTGCCTCCGCCGCTGATATGTCTTATAATATAGATATATTTTATCACGTGTGTTTTACTCTTGGCAACTTTGAATTCGTTGTGAAATTTATGAAAGTCATTTCTGTTTGTTGTTTGATCTGAGACTTTAAACAAAAATCGCCTCGACGAGGCTTGTTAATTAAAACCGTCAATCAGCGGCGGCGGTCGATTTAGTCCTTTAGGGCCAAAGAGTAGGATTGGAGAGTGGCCAGTTTTAACTGTTTCAACATTAACTTTCTGAAGTCAAACTTCATTAACACCTTTGTGATTTAAAGACGATGAAACGAAAATGCGTTACGAAAGCTGTTGTCGGTGTTACCACTAGTTGGCGCTGTAACCCTTTCCGAAACACGGTTACCATTTTACTTCGTAGCTTGTATAAAAGTTTGGTATATACCTGATGATGTAGGTACAGGTACAGTCATGCACCTTAAATTAAGTAATAGGATTTTTTGTAGTAGTATCAAACGAAAATGCAGCCCATCTGACAGTAAATGACACTGCCGCCATTGATCGTCTGTGACAGTTGTGTTGCTGCTCCCGAGGATTAAGAAGGTCGCTTCATATAAAAGTGAATCGGCATCCACGCCCTTCCACTTAAAGGAGAGTTAATTATCAAATTCAGTTAAGGTCATCCACCTGTAGTTACACGCTTAACTCGTTGATTTAATTATCCTAATTATCTGGTTCCGCCAAGTGTGAGGAACTAATGAGATATGCGCATGTATATTAACCACAATGCGGTCCATGCTGAGGTCTATATGAACAGTTAGTTAAATTATATACTATTCAGAACACTTTACTGGTATTTGCTAAGTCTCGAGTTCCATTCCCGGATATAGATTAAAAAAAAATAGCTCTAATCATACCATACCACAAAGGTAACACAGCAATCAGTCTTGAGTTCGATTTTAGAATACATAATTAAAAATACCAGTTTTGAGTTTTGTATCCAAAAATCTTAATTTTAGACTGAGTTAATCAGTTACCTTTTGAAGTACGTCATTAACAGGGAGAGGACTAATTTGAGGTTATAAACGTAGAAATAATATATTCAGCTATATTTTTTCATGAAATTGAATCTATAGACAAAAGTCCGTCCATGGTATTAATTGAATCTATTGACAAAAAATGGTAAGTTTCCGTATGGATATCGTGATCAGTTTAGATTCATGTTGTAGATGTTTGCGTGTTACGTCTTTACATAAGTCTATGGTAGGATAAAAGGACTCTTAGTATGAGTACAAGGGTTTCTTTTCACAAGAGATATGCGAGGTATCTAAGCTATGAATGTGGGTCACTAACATTGTTTGATTTTCATAGCTTAGATCCAGTAAGAATCTATACCTGCTACTTATTTTGTAAGCCATAGCTGTAACCCATCTACTCGCATCCCTACAAAAACATAGTTTAAATATCAGACCTAATTCGAGAAATGAAAATTAAGCAATCCTATTGGTGGATTTCGTACACATCTTAGATTGCACTTCGCACACTTTTATTATAAATTGCTTACAGCAACGACTCTTCGGTTTTTTCGATATTCTTTGCCCAGCTCTCGTAAGTTTCAGCTAATGATGGAAACAAATAAATCGACAAATTAAACCCTTGGAACTTTACAGCGTTAACGTTTAACGGTGGCGTTAACGAGACAACAGTTTTATGGCGTTGTATTGAAATTATTGTTATTGCGTCACCTGTTTTCGGGAAAAGGTATTTCTGACGTTAAAAGCATCTTCGAGGCAATGATTAAAGAGTTGATGATTGTTTGAATTGCATTTAAAATGGACTGAGAAATGTTGGTGACAGAATTGTATGTTCCAGGTGAAGCTGGAAAATTTGGAGAGCCTATTTATAGTTTCAATGAATCAGACTTTATTTTGTATCATTACGTAAAATGGATCTAAATTAGTAAGATAGATTACTGTTTTAAACGAATTCTGTAGTCTATTAGTATCTGAAACTGGGAATGTGATAATTAAATCATCGCAACATATAAATATGGAGCAAGGATATGAGGAATGAAATTAAATTCAGAAAAATATATCAGGTTCTTACATAGAACGGATCGACATTTGTGAAATTAGCTGTTTGAAACGAATGTAGATAGTAATGTAGTATCTGAAACTGGAAATGTGTTAATTAAATCACCGCAAAGTATGAATATGTCGGAAAGGATATAAGGAAAATGAAATTCAGAAAGCTACATCAAGTTTAAATTTTATGCCGATGTTTAGACATTCGTAATGAAAAAAATATGATGAAGCTTTGTTGATCTATGTAGATATTATAGACAGCTGATTAGTAGATTTGCAAACATGTTATTAAAATATAAAGGAAACATATGTATAGGCAAATAACTTTGTTGGTTCAAATAACTTTAACAATAAGTGTATGTAAATGATAGAGTGGTACTAGAAATTTTACATAATTATTTTTAGGTATTGATGTATAATATTGTAAAATGCAATCAAAATTTCAAATAAGGTTATGAAAAAAGATAATTTGGTATCATAACATAACATATGTATCTTATCTAGCATGTACCGAAGTATTTGGACAATTATTTTAAATATTTATCGACATCGGGAACGTAATAAGTACTATACCGGACGACTAATATCCGTAAACTGTATGTATAAATTTTATTCTTCAACATTTTAATAGCCCCGATCAAAGTAATCTATCATCGTCTGGACATGACCATTAATTAACTACAAATTGTACTCCACTTACTGAGATACTATATCAATAAATACCTAAAAGGAATTCTCAACCACGAACAACATTTTTTGCGATCAAAAAATAAAATATGTAATTATCCGAGCATGTAATTTAGCAATTTATTTAAACGAAAACGCTAAGCAAACAATCATTGAGTCCATTAAAGCAAAAAACAACGGCTGCGAAGGTCCGCCAAAATAAGAAAAAAATGTTAATACTGCGAATAAAGATTGATGAGGAATTAATCGGGACATGTCCCACAGATAAAGGCAACGTCCGCACAATCAATTTTAATCTGGGAACACCGCACGTGTTGAGTTCACCTCTCTTTCTTCCTAGTAACAATGCTGACATTAAAGAAAGAGAGGGAGACACCAATAAGCCTTGTATCGGTTTTGATGAAGGTGCCATTAGTGATGACGCCAGCCTACTTTCAGAATTAAAGTCCGCTAAAGGAGATTGAGCGAGGGCGCTTATCGGCTAAGACAATGATGTAAGCGAAAACACTGATACCGTAACCGGATGTAATCATGTAGGTGGTTTTAGCAACAAAAAAATTCACGTCTGAAGTATAAAGCATAAGTCAAAGAAATTACATGAAATGTTAATTAAACTTAAAATAAATAACTCTTTAAGGTATTAAACTTATTATTTCCATCAGTTATGGCTTAAAAATATATTGCGAAGTAAACTCAAAACTTACAAACATTTCAAATCTATACATATAAATAAAATTGAAGTGTCTGTTTGTAATATCAAAATAACATTTTTGTACCAAATGCATATAAATATATACATG
>DWNE01003181.1:0-17178 GCA_018249875.1 Cecropterus toxeus | reverse complement strand
GTTTTTCGAGCGTATTTATGTATGTATGTTTGTTTGTATGTATGTCCATTTCTTTGGCACACGCTACAGCTCAAACGGCTGGACGGATTGCGAATTTTGACATATCATTAGTCTCAATTTTCATGGTGACATAGGATATTACATTTTTGAAAATGGCGCCTGGAAATACTATTCAGACAGAATAGGGGTTCTATATCTAGGAACACAAAGAAAAATACCTTTAATTAAACACGAAGCTTGGAAATTAAACATTATATTTGATTAAAGATGGAAATCTTTATTTTAATTATATGTTGGTATGTATTTCTCACATATTTCATTGAATCACAGTTAGTAAGTACCGACCTAACTACCATTAACGTGTCTAAATTATGTCGGTATGAGTAAAATATATATTTCTTTAATTTACGTACTTGTGATTTTATCAAGCACTTCTATAAATTAAATAAACTAGATTAGTAATTAAGTGGTAATGAGTGCGTTAGTTTATTAAGTGTGGGAAAATATGTAGACGTGTAGGTAGTTCTAAAAAATATAGGTAAGTTAACTTTTTAACAAAAAACAGAACATTTTAAAACGCAAAACATCTTGTAAATGACAAACGAGTTCCTCGTCCATTTTTTTAATACTTTATTTTAAACTATTTATCATTATCATCAACCTATTATCGGCCCACTGCTGGAATATAACAAATTGAGTAAGGTTAGCTGGCAAAGTTGGTAGACTTGACAACTTTGAGATTTATCAGGCATAATTTGTCTTCAGGCATTCTTTCTACATGTTTTCCATCATCGTTGGTGACAAATATAGTTAGTGGCAACTAATGAGGGTTCTACTAAGCATGTGGCCGACAACGTCCACACTTCACGAGTAGATAAGCATGTGAATGTAATTAATATTTTCAAATACAGTTGTGACGGTGGACAACGACGCCGACTCCTTATAACATACTACAAAAGTACATGAAAATTATTCACTAATACGCTTAAAATTTTGAAAATCAGGAGTCCTCTTGAGTTCAACTGTAATTGTTCCTGCGTTTTATCAACCCTTTTAAGGTTCGCAAATTCGACTTCGCGCTATAACAAACTTTATAATCACATGCTATTTGTAACAGTTCCCAGCTGAATACGCACTATCCCGGAATAACTAAGTTATTTATAAATAAATACTTAAGGACCGATGTGGTGCCGTGATTGAACTTGTCTCTGATCGTTCAGCGTTGCATCACCACGTCATAAAGAAAGCTGCTGCCTAGACCGATTTAAGGCAAACGCCGTAACTTTTTTAGGGTTCCGTACCCAAAGGGTAAAACGGGACCCTATTACTAAGACTCCGCTGTCTGTCTGTCTCCAGGTTGTATCTCATAAACCGTGATAGCTAGAAAGCTGAAATTTTCACAAATGATGTATTTCCGTTGCCGCTATAACAACAAATACTAAAAATTAAAAATATATATATATTAAGGTGGGTCCCCATACAATAAACGTGTTTTTTGCTCAATATTGTAGATAATGGTGCGGAACCTTTCGTGCGCGAGTCCGACTCGCACTTGACCGTTTTTTTATACTTAAGTCTAACAATAATGCAGACGGATTATCTGATGGAAAGTACTCACCGTCGCTTGAATACTCGCAACACTAGGGGAGTTGCCTATGTATGTATGTATTTCATTGAAGGCTCTTCTTCAGGCTCTCTTCCAGGTGAAAGAGCTCTCTTTTCGCACCTTTTTTTTAAGAGACCCATATCATCTTTACTCTCCGGAAGTGCCTCACGAAGAAGTTCATTCCACATCTTACACGTCCGTGGCATATATGACTGTGTAAGTCGAAAATTTCCATGCCCTAAGTGACAATACCGATTATGGCGGAGCGGCAGTGCTTGTGTGTGGATCGACCCTAACAGTAGAGTCCGACATTTTCTAAGATTCGGTGGGAATCAGTGCGTGTAATTGTACACAGATTGTCAGATAATGTCCGGTGTCGTTGACTACTCGAACGAGTTGGTAATGGCGGCGGAAAGCGTCATTTGGAGCCGTCATTATTTCAATATTTAGAGACAATTTTGTGTGCTACTCAGCAAGAAGATTTAGATGCAAATGTTGATGATAAGGCTGTTATTATTGTCTACATGTGGTATATTCGACTTTCCCTTGAATCATATGTGAGCGTAGTTATTTTCTGTGTATGTACATAATTAATATGGGGTGTAATATGATGCCTTTGTTGTGTCAAAACATTATGTTAGCTAGTTTCCCAATTTCAAATTACTGCGATGGGAATCATTACAGGGTTAATTTTTTCCAAGACGCACTCCTAAATAAAGGCGGCCAAGTTCGTGTCGGACTCGTGCACAAAGGGTTCCGTTCCATTATCTGTAAGTTTCCTTTGTTGTATGGGAACCCCCCTTAAATATTTTTATTCTATACTTACGGTTTTTAATACTTTTTAGTTTTTCGCTATAAAATTTGTTGATAGTCAAGTTTAACGAAATCGTACGACGATTGGGAGCTCATAGCGACTGTAAACTACAAAATCCTTAGTGGAAGTCGTTTGTGGAGTTCACGCTTTTATTAGTATATTCAAAATTTTGGTTAGACTTTGGTGTATTTATCTAAAAGAAGTTTAAACTCTTGACTTTGCGTCTTCGTTGGGTACTGAATTTATTCCGACACTTTACGCGACATCCAGGAAGTGATAGAGCGATAATATTCTGGTCAATTGTTACAAGACAAATAAGAAACTACAAAGTAAAACATCACTTTAAATCCGTTTGCTTTCGAATAAATCTTTCAATTTCAATCTGTTTTGTCACTCAGCAAATGCGCTTAAAATGCAATTACACTGTTACATACATATTATTTGCATTTTCATATGACATTAATGACAGTGTCCTCAAAGGCTCAATTCCCTCATGTACTGTAACATAAGGGCACATAGATAAGTGGCTAAGCCAGTAACCCGGAAACTGCCAGGTTCCCACACGCCCATTAGCAGTTCAGGGAAACAGCGTTGATGGGAACGATGAGAACACTATTATTGATACAAGTTTTCTTGAGTATATTATATTTATGGTGTAGCCTTTCAACCACTTGTGGCGGAGCAGTCACCATACCGGTGTGACGCGCAGTGGGTCCCAGGTTCGATTCCCGGCCAAATAGAAATATGAATGATGAGTTTAGATTTCTTTTCTGGGTCTGGGTGTTTGTGTATTCGTGTTTGTGTGTCCATGGCAGCCTCGACACAGGAGAACATCCTAGTGTGGGGCTATAAGTGTAGAAAGCGTATTTTTTTAACCCTACTTTAAATGCGTATTCCTATATCAAGAGATATAGGTACTTACCGTAATAAACTATCCCTTGCAATTAAAAAATGATGTCACGGAAATGTGAAACATCGTACACGAGTAATATGCATAAACAAGATTGCGACAGGAACTAAATATGAAGCATAATGAAAATAACGCCATCTACGAACAGTTCCCCGCACTAAGTTGAACTAACACCCCAGCCCGCCTAATTTTGTTCGATACTTAATATTTCGGATAAATGTATAACTGATGGTGCTAAAATAAATAAAGGCAAGCATCGCCACGCCAAACTGCCCCTATAAATAAAGGTATCACATCAAAAAATCGATACGGGAGTCTCCTATATATATGTAAGAATAAACAACAATTTGGGCACCTATTGTGGAATTTTTATATATGTGATCAAAGTATACAGAAAAAGTACACTTGTTTGGAGTCGTCTATGATCATGGAGGTGTTAGCGCCTGGTTGATCAAAGTGGAATACACCTAACGTTTCACAGGAAAAAAAATTAAAACAATATTTTTTAAATATTGAAATGGTTATGTAAAAACAAACAATTACAATTAAAAATGTATATACAGTAACCATTTTAAAGGGGATAGGTACCTACACACTTTCGTCTTTCGTTTCGTAAAGCTGTAGACACAGAAACAGTAATTAGTGTGGAAAAATAGGCGATCCTATGTTTTCATAATCTAACACCAATATACACTAAAATAATAATAATTTGAAAAAGAACAAATGTTAGTTTTTTCAAACTTATAGAAAATAAGTTAATACGTATAAATTGATTAAAATTAAATTATTCAACGCAAAGAAATATAAACATAAGTATCTAAAAATATGACAAACCAAGTATCTACAATCTACATTAAAAAAACGTTTAAATCAAACAAACCATCGATGTAAAAGTTTTAGTAATGTGCCCGCAGACAAGCATTGCTTTAAAGTTACAACTTACTAACTCACAAAAACTGAAATTACGTCATAAAGTACTAAAAAATAACGTGTTTGAATAGAACCGCCCGCTTACTCATCTCTTGCCCAAATGACTCGTAAGAACGAAGTGTAAATCGTAAATATATGTAGATTGGTCGACTAATATATTCATTAGCATTATTCAACACCGGTAGCTTAAATCTAATGTTATTGTTATTTGAAACCACGTGCAAGTTTCATTGCACATAAATCAGGAATAACGTTGAGTTGTAGAACATCATCGGCATCTTAGCGAGTAGAACGACTGTTCCCTAAATAGCTAGTTCGTCGACCTCTCGTGCGTGGCCTTGCCCTTCACGGGCCGCGGAATCAAGTCATTCTTCATACTTCAAACTCTTATCCGTCCGCGTGCGGACACCACTCGCCACGAGAGATTTATTACCAGCCAACGTGACGTTACAATTCGGCCGCAGTGCCGGAGTGATCGAACATTTTGATGGACTCGGCCATTTCTCATACGATTACGCTGCCCTACTCGGAACGCCACGAGGAATTTCACTACGTGATCGTAATATTTAATATGGATGTGAAATATGTGACGAAGCTTTATTGGTTCCCATAGTTCATGTTTATCACTTTCAACAAAAACTGTATGGAATTGAGTAGGTAGAAAATTAAATACTTTAGAGATTAAAAGGTACCTCGCATTTCAAATAATAATAAAACTTATTTTTAAAGCCGAAATTGTGGGAGTGGAATATCCTTAGTTGGGTGGAGTTGAGAATTACAGCTATGCTCTAGAAAATAAAGCTTATCGAACGATAACACCGCCTTTAGTACACAGTACGCAGTAAAACGAAAAAACGAAGATGTTTTTGTGGCAGAAAATTTAAATAAGCGTTACAATGGTTTTCTTATAATAGAAGTTTGTTATAGAATTATATTTTGTTATTGAAATTGCTTTTGTCACTGGGAATTTAAGAGCCCGTTATAGAACGGAAAACGAACAAACAAACGGTTCCAGTATACCATTTTAATTATATTATTCCTATTTTTATCATGCTTTAAGTCATACCTACGAATATAACGTATAACTTTTGTTATTACATAAGTATTTATGTGAAATTAAATATTGTCGCTAAAGTAAAGTATTAAATGTAAATTTGAAACTTTACTTTAACTTTAAATAGTACATATTTAATTTAAATTGTGCAAGAAACGTAGCAACGTAACTAGTTGAACACTAAAGACTAGTTGTACCCCGCGATGTCGCCCGCACTAAATGTAATTGTAATAACTTGCAAGAGAGTAAATTGATTTAAATGAAATAAAGACTAAATGTAACCTCAAAACTTAGGTTATGAATATATTTTTAAACCTTTTAATTAAATTCAATACATTTGGATTGATACGATTTCAGCTCAATGTAACATACTAATTATCAGAGATGCGCCAAATATTCGCTTGGTATTCGGGGTATTCGGCATCTTTTTAACCGACTTCCAAAAGGAGGAGGTACTCAATTCGTCTGTATTTTTTTTCACTATTTGTATTCGGCCGTATTATATGGTTCTGGTGCCAAATATATTCAAGTATTTCTATTATCTCGACTACACGATCTGGTATAGTAGGTACCTACTAAAAGACAAAACTTCTTACATTAGATTTATGTTATGTTACAAGTCAAAGAAATCCTATGGAGAACGTGTTCAATAAAGCAAAAAAAAAAACTTCAAATCAACATTTGTTTTGAAACCTCAAAGCAATATTTGTTTATAAATTTTAATTGTATCTAATTTGTAAACTTAAAATAAACTTTTTTTAAACCTCATTCATATTCACGTTTAGTTTTAAAACGCATATTAAGTTTTAAAACGAACACAATGCAGCCGAAATCGGAACAATAGTTTTTCCATGAAAGAGTAGTAGGTACACACATACATCCTTTTCCTTACAAAATTTTGCATTTTATATTAGTAATACTAACAGATGTAAAATTTCCTCTCTGTTATGTAGCTGTGAAAAAAATCTATTCGACTATAATAAAGAAGTCTCATACATGACATAAGACAAGTAAAGGCATTCTTCTGGTTTTGTTAAGATCTCGTGCAATTATATTCCCATTAAATGTCGTGGGATTTAGATGTTTAGTTGTTAGAAAGGCGTCCATAAAACGGTTCAAAGTTGCGTGACGGTAATTACAGTGGTGATCGGTGTCTTGTCCGCCACTTAATTGTAATGTAGGGTTAGTATAATTTAGTTCGGCTCAGGACACATTTTTTTTTCTTTTTTTTGTAGTCATGAAGTATCCGAGCAAGCAGCCCATCTGATGGTAAGTGGTTACTGCCGGGGTTCTATCTGAAGTCGACCACAGATGCGTCGCTACTCCCGAGGACTGATATGGTCGACTCATATAAAAGTGAGCCAGCAACCACACCCTTCCACCGAAACGCAAGAACTGCTTCACGCTAGAATTAGGTGTGGCGGTGGTACTTCCCCGGTCGAACTACATTAGTTCGACCGGGGGGTAACCTGTCGACCTGATTGGAATTGTTACTGCCGCCCATGGACATTTGTAAGCTACTTCATAGCACTAACTAGCTACTAACAGGGGTTCAACAACTTCGAACAACTTTATGCAGGTTTCCTCCTGAAGTCAATCACAGGTGCATTGCTATTCCCGAGGAGTAGGAGTAAGGTTGCCTCAAATAAGTGAGCCATCAACCACACCCTTCCAGCGATACGCCTTACATCACGCTAAAAATAGGTGCGACGGTGATATCTATCCTTAGTGCGAGTTAATTACCTTTTCTACATACATACATACATACATACCTACAACATCATACATACAACATCTGGGTGAAAACGGGAGTGATGGTTTTAATAAAACGTAATAAACTCGTACTAAAGATGAGGGTATCATAAATTTAATTTAATGACATATCAACTGTAAGTGTTAGTGAAATCAGCTCCAGATAAGAACAGAGTCTTTTTAACCCTCAACCCTAAGTTGGAATATCTGTATGCCTCCCTTACCACACCCTTCAGACCATACATCAGCGGTATTAGGTAGAAATAGGTGTGGCAGTAGTGCTCCCGGAGACGAATCACAAAGGTTTCTACCACCGTCGAAATCATAGCACTAAAACTTCACTTACGAGCTATCGCCTGACAAATAGCAACTCTAGGAAATCAGCAGGAAACCATAACAATTGAATCAATGAACATTGTTGCTCAAATAGAAGTAAATAAAATTCGTAAGCTCCTATGAAACACGGCACATCGCATGAGAATAGTCAGTCTGTGGTTCATTTTGTTCCGTGACTGAATTTAATGGTTTGTAAAGCCGTCGTAATATTTAATTGTATGCTTAAAATAGTCCATTAATAAAATGTAAGCAAGGTTAGTCATAAGTAAAAGGTATCTTTTATTTATTCTTTATCTTTTACCTCGAATGATTTGCTTTTTAGACAATTCTAGTAGTATCTATATATTTTTACCCGATTGCGTCCGAAAGAGGGTAATGTCTTTCAAGCGTATGTGCACATGTATGTATGTCTGTATGTATCTCCAAACGGCTGTTATGTTATAAAACATTAATGTTATTCCTTTAACGAAAACTTATTAAAGCGTTCACAATGTTGCCTGTAACGATTGTTATTATATCATGAATAAAAATAGTAAATGTTACTTAAATTTATGAATTATTTATCTCTTTACATGATTTTTTACACACAATAAATAATGCGGTTTCAATCTATTATTTTATCTTTTACCAAAGACCGAAAAAGTAATTAAAATAGTCTATAAGTACATCAGTCACTACCATACCGGTCTGACACGATAGGTTTCAGGATACGTCAGCTCTAAGTTGTGAATTTAGCTTTCTGTTCTGGGTCCTGGGTATTTGTGGAGTTGTCTTTGTGAGTCGTGTCCATACCATCTATAATGTTAGCATTATTATTATTATAAATTGTCAAGTGAGATAGTAACTTATAATTTAATCACGAAAGCTTACAACTATGTTTGCTTATTCAATAAAGTATAGACATCTACATGATAAGATAATAAATAATCAATTCCTATTGTGATATTAAGTGTTATCACCCGCTATCACTAAAAGCGTTATTGCTATAAGCTAGTCACTTATCATTTTTATTGCTAATGAAATTATTTGAGCAATTATATCTATACATTTATTTTATATCATACAATTTTCACTCACCCATTTTTCCTTATATACAATATAATACACTCCACTATACAATATACTGAAAATTTTAAGTTTGATGCACCGAAAAATAAACAGAGTAAGCCTCTCGGTACACAAATTTTAATACTCGAAGACATTAGAAAATGTTCAAATATTCTTGTATCTATTCTTATACAATGTGTTAATTTTACAGTTGATCAAGAAAAATGTACGGATACTAGGTAACAAATTATTGATAAAAAATAGCAGGATCTTTTTTATGTCAGCAATTTCGAAAATAATCGATCTGAATTTTTTTTTAGTGAAATTATCATCTTTCGGTTTACATTTTTTTCTCTTAAAGTAAACGGTGTATTTTTTTCAAAGTAGTCTTATTTGAAAGCTAAAAAAACTGACTACATATAAAAATTAAATCTCACGATTTCAATCAGGACTTTTGTTAAAAAAAAAGTTAAGATTTTATTCTTAAAAAAAAAACCTTTTATAGCTGACAAAACAAACACTTTCTATTTTTTATCGATAATTGGTTATGAAGTAAAATTAACACATTGTATATTATTATATTTAAATAATTGCTCTACCATCTTGGAAATCGCTGCGACTTAAGTTGCGTACGTTTGGTGCGATGAGATGGTGACCAAAATCATCGAGTGTCAAAGGCTTGTGTATGTTTAGTATAATGTTTACAATCGCATTTTAAGCATGAAACGAAAGAAATCAGCCTTTAAAATGAACACAATAACTTTGTTGCTATAATGTAAAATAATTATGTCTGATTGTCATTATGTCGAAATTTTACCCCTAATCTTCCATTTCTTGCAAAATGCCTAAAATATTACCATATGTATTATGAAATATATTTATATGAAATATATATATTAAATACGAATTATTCAAGAAATAAATCAAGTTATGTTGATATTATCAATATCACTTGATTTATTTGACTTTTTGATAAATTTTACCTTTAAACTTGATAAATTTTACCTTGAAATTGGTAGTAAGAATATTAAATTAACTGACTTAATATCTTTGTTATGTTTGGAAAAAAATCATAAAGTTAATTACGACTGACAAAAGTCAAGTAATGCTGATTTTAGAGTTTTGTTAATTTTTTGATAAATGTTACCTTTTGATATCTTTTACCTCAAGCTACTAGTAGATGGAAAAGATATTAAAATAACTGACTAAATATATGAATATTTTACCTTTTATATATACTAAGTTGTTATGTTTGGTGAAATTATTAACATCTTTATAGTATCTTTGTACGTTTTAAAAATGATTGAAGCTTGTATTTTTTTTAATTAAGAGTTAAAAATAAGTCGATATAAATACCTTATAGGCACATACCAAATTTCTAATTTGACGCCAAAAATACCAATAGGCCATAACTGTTGTAACTCAAAGTTTATTGATAACTCACGAATAAGTTCATAATATTCCATCTACGTTAATGAGATGAGATATCTACGTTAATGAAGTCTTAGCACATTACATTATTAACGCATGATTAAAACTGCTTAGGAATTTAAACTAACAAGGAACGTATAAAATAACAAGTCGTTATCTTGAAACTTGGGATTAATTAACAAAGTCATCGAGATTTACGAGTTGGGGAACTTGAGTAGCGACTTGTTACAGTGTTGCGATTTTTTGTCGTAACCATTTTTTTACCTATCGGTTACAAAAAAATTAACTTATTCAATGACTACTTTTTAAATTTAATTTGACTATTTTTCTTTGTGAAAACGGAATTGCGATATTTAGTCGCATCGCTTAAAACTTACTTACAAAATTGACTTCTACTATACATTGCGATTATTATTTACTACATTACATATAACATAATAATAAAAATATACACAATGCGATTTCCAGTCGCAAAACTGCTGTTGTACCTTACACAATAATATTTTCAACATTAAGCAGTCTACACAAAATGCGTACTGCTCGTGTCCTTCCAACAACTGAAGCAACAAGGCAGCGCACACATAAGCGTGTTTTTAAACGCGTCTCGGAAGTCGCGGTTAAAATACGCGTAAATGAGCGGGTTTAACGCTGAGTTGAAATAGCCGATCCAGAATAATACGCCGACGACGACATCCGGTGTGTCGCACGGCTCGCCACACACGTTTGTTGTTACATACCTGTGTAAATAAAAAATAGATTGAAAAAAATCTTAAACGCGTGTTTTCTAACAAAGTTTTCTCTTTAGACGAAATCTACGGTATGAAAAGAAATAAAGATAATAAATCATAATAAACCAAATTAAATTAGGAAAGTATTTATATGGTAGAAATTAGTTGATTATAATGAAACCTAATCTAATAATAAATAAATTATTAAAAGAGTGTAAATCAATAAAATCATTGAAAAATATCTTACAAGAACATACATTGATAAGCCATTCGTTATAAGAAAAAATATATTCTTTTCATATAACTGGCACATTCGATACATATTAACTGTAAATATTTAACTGTGCGTAATTCAAACATACGTATATATCTCTTTATGTAAAAACTCAGAAACTTACCATAGAAAAAATGGTAGCCAACACACAAGGAACGCGCCCACTATAATGCCTAGTGTTCGAGCCGCCTTATGCTCTGCTCGCCAAGATTTGCCCGCTGCTCGAAGAGTGGCACCTAAAGAAAAGAAAGAGCCGTGAAAGTACTAATCGTAGTAGTAGTAGTAATAGTAGTAGTCGTAGTAGTAGTAAAAAGAGTGAAAATGTGTTTATCTAGTGAAAATTTCAAGGTACTATTCACATCGCGGCGTTACAATTGTCACACCTTTTATTATTATATGTATATGTAAGTATAAAAAATAAAAAAAAAACGACTGCTTAAAAACGATTGATTGCAATCAGTTTCAGTTCCTTTTTAAGAAGTAGTTTTTTTTACTTTTCGAGAAAATAACATAAAAGTATAATCATATATATGTATATTTGGAATAGTCTTTTTACAAGCCTTCTTCGATACTCATATTGTCATGATAGTACAAAAAATCATCCTTTTCTCTGCCTCCCTTTTCACATGTTTACAAGCGCCATTTTTTAAAAGAATAGCCTATGCCATTCTGTAAACTAAGGCGATTATAATGATATGTCATACGTCACAATCCGTCAAGCCTTTTGGGCTGCAGCGCGTGCCAAAAAATGTCATACATACGTAAGCTCAAAAACCTACGAATTCTACGTTTCATTACTTTATTGTGCTAAAATTCGCACGGATTAGCTAATATATTAAAATCATGAGAATGAGTAATATATTAAAATCATGAGAAATTTCTGTTAAGCGAAATTCATTTGATCCACATGAATATTACATTCGGTTCTAAATGAGCAACTAAATAATAAATTAAGCAATAAGCGAAATGCAAGTGTACACAGCGTTTTACTAGGTTTCAAAGTTAAATACGAAGAGGGAGTAAGCGGAGTGTAATATTTAAACTAACAGACCGTTTACATAGCGATCCCGTTTAATTGACCGTTTTGTTTCTGATCCGGTACGTTCGATATGTATGTTTATATTGATTTGTTTTATTCGTTTTATTAGGATTACAACATAATTTATCACATACCTCAGTGGACTGGGTTCAAGTTTATGGTATGTACTAGAGTTAGTGCTTAAAACCGAGTCCTCCGACGCCATGGTGTTCTTAGTGTGAACCAAAGGCATGTTATAAAATATTAATATTTGTTTGTACCCCGAACTAAATATTCAATTCATACGAAAAAGTCTATACCAGTAGTTTTATGATACCGTTACCGACATATAAATGCATTAAATGGCCTCTAATATCAGTGAAATCAGTTCCGGCAGGTGTAAGGACAGTGTGAAGGGTCTATAACTCAAAAGCCACGAAACTACTATAACGAGTTTGTTCAAACCGCACGTTTGTTTCCTGCACATGATGCAAAATTCCATTACGATGAAAATTAAATATTTGCGCTCGAAAAGATGCAAAATATGAAGCATAAAATGTGTTTGGTGGATAATTTTATGTAAAATATGAATAAGCATAACGTTTGATGTTTAGTCTTCAGTTGTTGGGATTTGAAACTCGATAAAACGAAAACGCGTCACGAAAACGTTTGGCGGTGCTACGACTAGATGATTAGATCCTTTTCTGAACGACGCTAACGATTTTACTTCGAGCTTGCATAAGAGCTTAAGTTATTCGTAATAAGATGTTGGAATATGGGCTATCGATTACTTCATTATATTATTCATACAAATATTACAAAGCTGAAAAGTTTGTTTGTTTGAACGCGCTAATCTCAGGACTGGTTCGAATTGATTTTTTAATGTTGAATAGTACATTTATAAGGGAAGGCTATATAATATCTCGCTATCTTTGTTTGTTGGTTTTTGTCTTATGTTATAGCGGGTGAAAACCGCGTGGCACGGCTAGTTATCCATAATCTCTCGATCTCTCGAAGGTTACTTTACTACCGGCTCACTTTTATATGAGGCGACCATCTCTGTCCTCGGGAGTAGCAACGCATCTGTGATAGACTTCATATGGAACCCCTGTTCTATATGAGGTTGCTTACAAATGTCCATGGGTGGCAGTAACCACTTACCATCAGGTGGGTAGCTTGTTCGTTTTCTACTTCATATTTATAAAAATGGTTTCTTTATACCCGACTGCGTCAGATGGAGGGTAATGTTTTCGAGCGTTTGTATATATGTATGTATGTATGTTTGTTTGTTTGTATGTATGTCCATTTCTTTGGATCGCGCTACAGCCCAAATGGCTTGACGGATCTTGACGTATCACATATCATTAGAATCTAAATCTTAGACCAATCTAAATATATATTGTTATAATTTAACTTGACTATTTTTACAAATACTCATGTAAGCGATAACAACAAAAATTTCTTTTGAAGCAGTCGGGTTTTTTGTTTTAATGTTTTAACGATGTTACTAATCACTTCTGGCGTTAATAAATTGTATACACACGCTTTCTTTTCTTAATATCCTACTGCAATATAGCCTTAATCCATCGCATTCTGAAGCTCTACGAACATCTATTATTGTTCTCGGCTCAGTAGAAATGAAATGTTTTTATTGTGGTCTACAGTGACACTTACAAATTGTCTGTTATAATATTTTTCTTTAACTACCACCGGGTGGAACCACGACCTCAACTGGCTTGCTTATATATGAGGCGACTCATCTCAGTCCTCTGTCCATCTATGATCGACTTTAGATAGAATCCCTGTTCTATATGAAGTTTCTTAATGATGTCTATGGGTGGAAGTAGCCATTTAATCTAATAAAAAAAAAAAAACTGAAAAGAGTCGACTAGAAACTCGGTGTATCTTTTATAATCAGTTTAATTATGTATATTTTAGTGGTTTTTCTCTTTTGAAGTGAAACTTCATTAGAATCATTGTAATTTGAAAGTCGATAAAGCGCAAACGCGTAACGAAAGAAGTTATTGACGCTATAACTAGATGGCGCTGTATCATTCTGAATTACGCTAATTTTACTTTATAACTTGTATTAGAGATTAAGTCAATATGTAAATAAGATGTCTTAAGATGGCCGCAGTGATAACTTAACCGATTTTTGAAAAAGTGTAAGTCTTTACACCCTTATGCTCAGATATTCTTTATTTTTATTGAGTTTCACTTCTACGGTATGTGAATTGCATACTTTTTATAAACATATTTTTTTACTTTGAAAGTAAAAGCTATCTTGCCTATTTGATAAAGCCAAAGCGAAGCTTATTTGTTTAGCATAGTAGTATGGAATAATACATGGATTGATATGAATTGTATATAATACAATTTCCTTCATACTGTACACGTGTACCAGTTATCAGAACCCCAATTACTACAAAATCGTCCGGTTTGCACAAAATTTGCATATTCCGAACAGTTTGACATTCGGATCACTGAAATTCCGATACAGATGGCCAGCTAAATTGGTTTAGCTCCAACATACAGTATACATTTATTTAATAGAAGCACCGTAACGTCCAATTTATAAGATATCTTTCGTTTATGGGACTCGGTGGTGTAGGAATGTTAAACTTTGGTTGTTTGGATTTCTCTTTTCAGTTATTTAATTTTAATAAATTATATTCTAAAACCGACATCGATAAATGGGCTATCATTGTCAAAGTTTAAATTAGACCAGTGCTTTCAGAGATAAGCGCGCTTAAACAAAAAAAAAAATTCACATTTTTTTTTGGTTAGACGAACAAATATAGTGTTGGCTGATGTTGGAGGGTATTTATACAAGTGACAAACGAGCATTGACTAACTGATGATGAGGCCATTGCAGCCCATGCACGTTTTTCATAAACTCCAGATAAAATTTTCAGAGTTTTACTTGATGTTGGGCACAGGTGCGTTGCTAATCCTGAATTAAGTATGCAGAGTTCGAAACTTACTACTTATTTACTAAGTACAGTTTCGCCGTGACCGCGATCCATGTAACTGGGTCGAAATATCGGCAATTAAAAAACCGCATATCGTGAGTACCCGTAAATTAAAATGAGTACTTTAAGTTAGCATGCTTAAGATAAGTACGACTTCCTTACACCCTTTAAAGCAGAATACTACAGTGATTAACTTTGTAGTTACTAGGCACAATATGTGAGACGGTGGTGCCTGAGGATTCGAACCCTGTAGGTTCTACCTCCTTCAAATCTATAGTTCGACTTTAAAGAGCTATCTATAATTAATATAAGATAAAGTAATTCAGTTCATGTCATCGTCAACCCATTACTGTGATTGCCGGGCATTGATCTTCTATCAGAGTGAGAGAGGTTAGGTTCGGTTAGTCAATTGCACTATTGAAATGCGATTTGGTAGACTTCCCGCATCTTAGAGAACTGTTTTCCAGGCTCTCAGAGTAGATTTTCTCACTAAGTGATACTAATTGATTTTTATACGCACATAACTTAAAAAATAGTACACGCCTAGGATTCGAACGTTCGACTCTCCGAAGGAGATACCGTGTATTTAAGTAGGTTATTCCCGCCTCTCACTGTTTTGGAATTTCGACCTATCATGGACCACAATACGAGGTACTAATGTATGCACGGATTTTCGGATTGAGGGTAATCCATGATTTATGGCTTTGTAGTGACCCTATTGGGAATTGTATGTCAAATTGGACGTAGAACGACAAGTTTATGTGATGTTTGAACCGCTTTACGTATAAATTGAATTTAGTAATGAACTGGATTGTTCAGTAATAAATTCAGTAGAACATTGTCAGGAAGAAGAAGCAGCATAGTTCGACCAGTAACACCACACCTATTTCTAGTGTAAAGTAGTTGTTGCGTTTTGGTGGAAGGGTGTGGTTGCCGGCTCACTTATATATGGGGCGACCATCTTAGTCGACGGGTACGGCAACGCATTTATGATCGACATCAGATAGAACCCCTGTTCTGTATAAAGTTGCTTACTTAGATGTCTATGGGCGGAAATAGCTACTATTTTACACTATTACTTTAATCAGCCATCAGCTACTCATCAGGTAGACTGCATGCTCGTTTACTACTTCAATCTTGTAAAGAAATCACGAAACATTCGATTAGAACGTCAATCATTTATTTGTAACGCCAAACGCTTCATTGCCAACGCTTCGTTAGAGTGCCAAGCGATTGTTTCGTGGCCGAGCGGTATAGTTGGATATAGTATTTGGTATCTAGGTTTCGTACAAAAATGATGGCGTCCGTTTTGATGTTATTCCGTGCCCTTCCTAGTTTATAACGTTTGCTTAAAACGATCACTGTTTATTTTACTATGTTAATATGCCAACAAATATATACACATTGTCGAAGTTGGAACAAATAACTTGTAGCTGTTCAGATAGCGTCATACATAGTTGGAAATATTGAAATTTGGGAACGTGCGCAGAGGTAATATTTCCATAATTGTAGTGTTCCCGCAGAGAATACCAAACACGATTGACACAACACAAGTTCAGTCTCAGGTTGGTGCATCGGCGCATAGAAAAGGGGGAGGGGGAGGCTTAGGCGAGGAAAAAAATCAGAGTTATTAAATTAAATTTATACTATTCATTTGAATCGTGTAGTAAGATTTTTTTAGTTATAGCATTTGAATTACAATCATTTTCTCATAATTTTTTTATTGTTTCTTTTTGGGGATGTTGATTTTAATATCAGGTTGAGTATAACGTCATAAAACCGCGATTTTATGTCTCTCATAATCAGCTGCAATAAACCCTGCCTGTTGTATGAGGCGACTAAAAGGGGGCTTCCGATGTTGCGGGTCTCAAGAGTAGGAGCTCGAATCGTCCCGCCAAGCGATCCCCGGAAGAAACCTATCATGTATGGTCACACACCGTCGTAAAGGCCAGACGGCTCAGGTGGCGCAGCCTTTCACCTAGGTGAAGCACAGAGTAATCAGCTTTTCATCGAATATTTCCGAGTCCTCTTTGCAGCACCGGGGACGGCCACCACGGGGTTTTTGAGTGCGCTAAAAATCTCATAACCAGGCGTCGTCTTTACCACTTGTAAATGTCGTCAATCCATTATTGTCCCACTGCCTGACTCACTCTTTCTCTCTCACTCTGAGAGAAGACCTGTGCCCAAGGTCTTCTCTCAGGGTGAGAGAGTTTTAGGCCATATTCCACCGCGCTGGCCAAATGCGAATTGGTAGACTTCACACACCTTTGAGAACTCTTTTTTTATGAGAACTCTCAGATGTGCAG
>DWNE01003180.1:0-17184 GCA_018249875.1 Cecropterus toxeus | reverse complement strand
GTATAGCAAACTCCTGCCATTTTTTTGAGCTGTATTTGTATGCAACGCTTAATCTAGTACATATTTGATCGAAGGATGATAATGAAGATATTTACAATATTTTCATTATCATCAACTTCTATAATGGAATACTTTTAACATAATCTAAGATGCTAAACTAGGTACTATACTACATTTTACTTAGGTATTATACAGACAACGCATTGATTGATATATCTAATACAATGATAGAGACAGCGTGGCTATAAAACAAACATTTAACAAAAAAAATATATATCTTAATTAATGAAACTATACAAAATATATTTCTAGCTTCAGTACCTAATTTAAGGTTGATGATTAATCAAAAATAAGTATCCTTTTACTTTTTACAAATCTATAAAAAATGTACTCATAAACAGACACCTCAATTCTTATTAAAATGTAATAAGAACTTAATAGAATTTACCAAGATTTGAATGTATGCCATGTCACTTGCCTTGGAATCGCTATCAGCATGTTATAACGACCGCAATTGAAAACTTAGTGAAGGTAAACGAGTCATGGTGCAACGGCTGATTAGTCGAATACTATCGATGTGTGCGACACCCATTGGGATACTGACAGTACACTGCAAGTAATGCAAAGGTGGATGAACTCTTGAAATAAGATGAAAGAATACTTGAGACTCTCGTCTGACGTTTTTTAGGGTCCGGTATCGAAATGATAAAAACGAAACCGTATTACTAAGCTGTCCATATGACCATTTGTCCGTCCGTCAGTCTTTCCGTCTGTCCGTCCGTCTGTCACCAGGCTATATCATGAACCGCGATAGCTAAACTGTTGAAATTTTCACAGATAATTTATTTGTCGCTATAACAACCGTTATTTTTGCCGTTTCTTATAGATAACTGTTTTCGGAACCCTTCATGCGCAACTGTAACTCGCACTTGGCCAGTTATTTTAAGAACTTGAAGTAGCAAACGAGCACGCAATCCACGTGATGGTGATTGGTTACAGCCGCCCATGGACATCTGGAAGCGACTTCCCATCACAGATGCGTTGCCACTCCCGAGGACTAAGATGGTCGCCTCATATAAGTGAACCGGAAACACATCCTTCCAGCGAAACGCTAGAACTGTTTCACGCTAGAAATCTTTTACATTTGAGGGGAACGGCGGGGCTACCTACTTATATTGTGCCGTACCTTCAAGGACATTAGTCCTTTAGCAATGGGCCCACTTTTGTTAGCTACCGTATGACGATAATACAAGCTATATGATATTGTATCATATCTCCCACTCGAAGTAGCTTTAAGCCGACAGACAGCGCTAAACAATAGACACTTAGAAGTGTCAATTATCGATAAAGGATTACAAATGGACTAATTGTTTTTAAATGATATGAAGGAGAAGTATACTCGAGTACTGACAATGTATTACTTAAAACATACAGATAACACGTGTCACAACCAACGGTAGTATTGTTGTAAACTGTGCCCCGCGGTTTCACCCGCTGCTACGTAAGATGAATACAAACAAACAAACGTAACTGGATGTTATATAGCCTACCTCAATAGATGGACTATTCAACTAGGGTTGCCAAGAATTCGATATATTATTGAACATAAAACGCAAAAATACTTTGGACACCGAAATTTAACAAATAAATCCATCAGTTCCAAATCCAAGTTTTACGAACGCGTCTTTACATTAGTTTTAAAACAAGGATGTCACTCCAACAAATATTATTAAAATAATTATATTTTGTCTACATGTTATATTTTGTCAAAATGTTGGTAACCCTATATTGAACACAAGAATATTTTTTCAATTCGAACCAGTAGTTCCTGAGATTAGTACGTTTTGCAGTTGCGTAGACCCAAACAATAAACTCTATAGCTATATAATATTAAGTAATAATTCTCTTCAATCTGTACTTTTTAATCCAATTTCCCCTCCTTACCTTAAGCAACGTTTCCAATTTCTACACCTGTCCCATAATAAATCCCTTCGTTCCACTGAAAACCTAGCTCTATACACTCCTTCTCATTCCACTTCCTTTTACAAGAAATCCTTTACCGTAACAGCTATCCGACTCTGGAACTCCCTTCCTTTATCAATACGTAATGCACAATCCTTAAACTCTTTTAAACACCTTGTTAAATCCCATTACCTACAACTCTAATTGTTTCTGTTCTTCAAACTCCTCTTGTGCCATACGCTATCTTCTATGTGTATTAATTTATTCCTTAACGCTATTTCACAACGTCACTTTTAAAACCGTTTTTCATATGTCTTCTTTTCCTTGTATTTTATATGTGCTTTATTTTATTATCTATAATTTATTACTGTATGCATGTCAATCTTTAAACTATTATTTGCCCCCTACCTATATTTGTTTCATCCCTATTTTAACTCCACACCGTAAGGTTATCTGGAAGAAATCGCTGATTAGCGATAAGACCGCATTTTGTATTGTTTTAAAATTGTATTTTCTATTGTTGTTTTTTTGTTTTGTTGGGTACAATAAAGTGTATTATTATTATAATATACGTCACAATCCGTCAAGCTGTCTGGGCCGTAATGCATTGCTAAAGGAATGGACATACATACATACAAACGCTCGGAAAACATAACCTTACCTCTGACGCAGTCGGGTAAATACACTCCGGTCACTGTTTCAACCCTTTCATGTATACGTCACGCTTATTGTTTAACATTCGTCCGTCGTGCCAACCATTTTGTAAGGAACCTCGACGTTACAGTTTCTTTAACAAGTGTGCGTAAAAACTGAGACAGCGGTCCCTATCGTCGTGATAGATGGTATGTCACACGCATGTGACGCGTAGAGTAGCCTTATTCCTCTACTTATCATTTTAGCGTTTATAACTCTTAGTGGGATAATTAAGTCTAGACTTTACCAGAAGGAGTTGGTGGTATGATGAGATGGTAGGACGAGGTAAAGCGTTAAGATTTACATATTAGTACGAGTCATTCATTTAAACTAGTAACATCGTTGAAAACATAAACAAAAAACCCGACTGCTTAAAATGAAATTTTTGCTCATTGTTGTAATAGTAAAAAAAATCATCTCCCTCCCTTTTTCTATATTTTCAAATGCCATTTTTTTAATTATATAATTTATGTTACGATGCAAGCTAAGACGATTCTAATGATATGTCATACGTCAAAATCCGTCAAGCCATTTGGGCTCTAGCGCGTGCCAAAGAGATGGACATACATACAAACATACATACATACACATATACATATACATGCATAGGCTCGAAAAATATTACCTTCCTTTTTACGCAGTCGGGTAAATGACTATCGTTATTAGGTACGTACGTACAAATAACAATAAAACATAAATATCAGTGCAGAGGTTTGATTCATATATCAGAATGTTCTCTGTCCCGACATAGTCTATGGCGGCCGGTCAAGCCAGTAACGAGGGTGGCGTAAATTTATTAATATTTTTCTCGCCTCGAGTGCGCGCGACGTGTGCTGTTAAATAACACGCGATATGGCCTACACATATCTACAACGATATAAAACCTAGAGTGTACGGTATGAAATGGTAGAACTGATGCTTTTTATTTTTTTATGAAATTCTAACTGAATTTATCCGCTGCAGTCTCTTCCTGACCCGTTTTTCTATTTTTAGGGTTCCGTGGAGAAGTGGCAAAAATCGGAACCCTTATAGATTCGTCATATCTGCCTGTCCTCCGTCTGTCCGTCTGTTCGTCTGTCCGTATGTCACAGCCATTTTATATGGAAACTATATATCATTTTTTCTCGAAGTTGATTGTTTGAGAGATAATCCCTTTCAAAGCGGTAAAATGAGTGCCGCCCCCCCTCTAAATTTCAAACTAAGAGTGTTAAAAATCTAGAGAGAATATATTTGTAAATGTTAAGAAAAACTGTCAAGATAAGATTGAATAACATAACTTTGTAATCCGTACAAAGACTATGGAAAACAAACTTATGTTGGTAGTTGGAAAACTTTATTTATTTATTTTTACAACAAAGCTATATTTTGTCTTCAACATATGTAAATGATAATGCTACGGAACTCCGACTTCGACTCCGACCGTCCGACTCGCAATTGGCAGACTTATTATATCTTTCATTTCTGATGACATGCATGTAGAACGCGTGCGAGTGGGATGTGCGTAAACACGCGCGACAGGAATCACGCCTCATGTCAATGCACTCCATAGACACTTAAGTCTAGTATACTATTATTGGTTTGCAAGTGATTCGGATAGGAATAATATTCCAGATGGTAGAACAAGTATAGTTCGACTGAGGAGACGTTTTATTTGGTTCTCAGGGCTCTCTTCTTGGAGGAGACGTTTCATTTGGTTCTCTCTGAGCTTAGACTAATCTTATCCAGGGTTGATTACAGATTTTTATGAGTGGCAGTGGCCACTTACCACCAGATGGCCTACATGCTCGTTTGCTACTTCCATATTTTAAAAAGGCGACCATTTTAGTCCTCAGGACTAGCACCGTATATGTGATCAGCTTCAGATAAAACTCCTATTCTCTTTCAAACTATGAAAATAAGTATTACAGTCATAGATCTATAGTTGTCCCAAGTTAAGATATTAAGTTGTTTCAAACCAAAATTGAATAGGTACTAGATATACGAGTTAATCTTATCATATGCTTTAAACTAAAACTCAGCAGCTGAGATACGATAAATAATAGACTTAGGAAAAAATTGAGGGTGGTATTAACCAAGAATTTCAATTCTTAGTTCATTTTATACGACGAGAAAATAGAAGTAAAAAATTAAAAGCAACAAAACACCTACATCATTTTTCTTAACATAATACATTATCCAGTATCAGGGAAAATATAAAATGTTTCAAAATGATTTTCTTGTACATAAAATGTTAACTTGGCGGAAAGCTAATATTTCAACGAGAACGAGTGTGTTATTTAGGAACTCATTAGTTTCTGTCGAAAAATAAGCTGTTTGGCATTCCATTATGGGCTGAAAGCTTAAACCGTTCGGTTCAACCTTACAAAATACTTTGATATGCGTGAATCGTGATGTTACGCTCGACGATTACGACACGACTGTCATTAACTATTAATTAATAAACTATGTGCGAAATATCGTCTGTTACTTAGAATAAAGCAAACTATAGTGTTTTATTCTAAGTCAATTCTTTACACAACTCTTTTTCGTCAATAACCCTTCATCGTTATAAGGTTTTTTTTTCTCTGAGAAAAAAGCAACAGCGAGAATCGTACAATTATTCCTTTGTATAAAACTTTCTTGTACAATATATGTCTGAAATTTGTAATAATTAAACGTTAAAATATTTTATTTCAATTTCTAGTTCTAATTTAATTTAAATAATTACATGTTCGCTCAACCGCAAATTATCCAAAATTCTAAATAATGGTAAATAATTATAAGTACTTACGTCAATGAAGCCCAAAGTAGTATTGAAGTACTATTTACCATTTTATTATAGAAATGGCCTAAATTTGAAACGTCACCAAAAATTTATGAAAGCAAACCTTAATACAAAGGACTATGCTATTTTAGATTAGTATTATGCGAAATTACTCTTACTTTTTAATTGCTTTTTCTAAAAGAAAAAGGAATACCTTAGATAAATTTAATATGATTGACGTAGAAAATAAACTAGTTTCAACGACAACCGTGCGACTGAGAAAAAAAACTAACCCAAGGACCACGAATAATTCTGTCCATGTGTTGTTTCAAATTTTAGATGATTATCGCATAATTAACTGCGATCTTTTATGACCTTACGTGGCCGTCGTTCAATGTTTTGTTATAAGCGTTGCGACTCATGCTTCGAGTTAAGAGTCGTAATTATAAGTCGTTGTCGTAACCAAGAAACACCAGCGTGTAATGTCACGTACTACGGCGTAGCGCTACGGGGTGCTACGGCGTAGCAATATTGAAGTTCGTAGGACTGCGAGTGACGTTTTGCAAGATTACATAAGTGCTAGTTCTCCGTTTAATATATTTTCACAAGCTTGCCTTAAATAAAGTTAGCATTTTTGGATTATTTTTGTAAATTAGGCCTTCATTTCGCTCTTTCTTTTTGTGTTTATTATAGGATTTCTGGTTACTTCATGATGTTTTTAATGTAAATAAATTTTAAGACGGTATTAAGACTCTTTGAAAACTTTGTTGGTATCAGAACTTCAATTATTTCCGGCTTACGGTAACAGTGCGGCATGGTAGAACGTAAATGTAAGTTTAAAACGAAATTTTTGGAAGCCTTTAAAATTAGTCTTAAGGGGATAATAGTTCAAAGACGATACGATACTGTTTTTTACCAAGCATTTTTCTATATCCAGCTATGAGTCATGAAAAGGTTTCAAATAATTTATAATTGGCCGACTGTTTCAGATGGAGTCATGTTTTGGTTTTATAATTTAAAAAAATGGCGCCTATAAATTGGGAACTAGTAACATTGTTAAAAATAGTAAAACGAAAAACCCAACTCTGTAAAAGTATTTTTTTGTCCATAATGATATATCTAATTAATTGCTGTATATGAGTTTTCCACAATAGTCAAGTAAAAGTTAGCACTTTTACTGTAGCACACTTTTATTGTAGCACAATATACATAACTTTAAAATGGTCTATTTACTAGCTTTCATTTGATACCCATATTGTCGCTATAATTAAAAAATCATCCCTTGCACTCTCTTTCTCCCCTATTTGTATTTTAATGATATATCTACGTCACAATCCGTCAAGCCGTTTGGGTAACGCGTGACAAAAAATTGGCATAAATACAAACAAAGATACATACATATGTAATATTTGTATGTATTGTACAAAAATTATATTTGAGTTGAATAGTGCATTTCTTGAGGAAAGCTTTAGGCTACCTGCCAGGTGGTAGAACCAATGGAGTTCGACTGGGGAGGTACCACCGCCACACCTACTTTCAGTGTGAAGCAGTTCTTACGTTTCGTTGGAAGGGTGTGGTTGCCGGCTCACATATATGTGAGATGCCGAGGCAGCCATGTTAGTCCTCGGGAGTAGCAAAGCATCTGTGATCGATTTCAGATAGAACCCCTATTCTATAGGAAGTTGCTTACAGATGTCCGTGGGCGGCAGTAACCACTTACCATCAGCTGGTGGACTGCATGCTCGTTTGCTACTTCATTCATCATGCTATGTTCGTTTCTTTATTTCTTCTTATGTAGCAGAGACTGAAACTGCAGGGCACAGCTAGTACTTTTACAAAGCGTCTAAGAAAATTTAAAGCTTGAAACGTTGCCGATATCTTAAGATGCCCCCAGATCTTCAAAAGTAATCGGGGAGTATCTTAGTATGACACTAAGTTGCTATCAGTCGCTCATCTCATCAACCTCATCTCAGTGATCATCATGTCTCGAACACGCCCGGTTAACAATCTAAAAAGATCGTAAAATATTCGTGTTTGTGTGTCCATGGCACCCACGACACAGGAGAAAATAATACTGTGGGGCTATGAGTGTAGAAAGCGTGATTTTTTTTACCTAAAATAGTTTGAGCAACCCTGGTCTAAGACATGTTTTCGTCTGTGTGAGATATTAGTTAATTCTGGAAAATTGTCTCTTAAAATAGTTTAAGAGACCCTGATCGTCTGTATACGTCCAGATTGCACTAAAGAAGTTTGACGAAAACATGAAAGAACGTACAAAAAATGTAAATACAAACGTAATTGTGTTCGCTCCGCGCTCAAGCGGTTAGTGTCTGGTTTAAATTTAACTAATCCTCATAAACCACTCGCTTTACATTTTAACGCCATTATACTTTATATCCTTCACAGACAAAAACGGTAACCCTTAGATGTAAATCTTGAAAACAAAAGTTGCGTTTTTATGTCTTAAAATAACATTTTATGAGTTTTTATCAAAATACTAACATAAAAGTTATAATCTAAGCCTAAGTACATTACTAGCTTTCATTAGACTACCCACATCGTCGTGTTCATTAAAGAGGTCTTCCTTTATACCCGTCTGGGTCATAAGGAAGGTAATGTTATTCGAGGGTATGTATGTATGTATATAAACACATAAATGCATACATACATACATACATACATACATACATACGCCCTAAAAACATTATCTTCCTTCTAACGCAGTCGGCTAATAAAATGATCGAAGAGGCAAAAATTCAATAAGTGAAGCCTTCGTCCCGAGCCGACCCGATGTCAATCTATCTCGTTACAGACACATTTATCACTGCCAGGCGATAATAACCCTTCTTATATAGCCTATAATACCCTTAGTCCCTCTTATGCAAACGTTTAGTAACGCACGATTTTAGAATACCAATTTCGACTTGCTAAATAAAAAACTTTAATACCACAAATCAGATCATGATTTGTGGTATTAGAGTTTTTTAGTGTTATTAATTGGAAATTATTTATTTTTAACAGACTATGAAAAGGAGAATTCTATGTTCGACTGTATGTATTTTTTATATATGTTTGACGTATATAATAGATTGTTATTGCTCTTATAAGTCGCTTAATGTTTTAACCGCAAGTCACATTTAAACTAGCTTTTCTTTCTGCTTTCGGTTACCAGTTCGTGGTTTACCAACGTAACAACGCCATCCAATTTATAATTGATCCAAGCCAGAAACTGCTCACCAGATTTAATTCAAATCCGATCTGTTTATGTGCGAGACTAACAGACAGCCATCCATCCTCCATACCTCCATACTCCTCCATACCTCCATATTAGTAAAATCTATATGTGCTCTTATCAAAATCAAAAGACGTTCAATATTCTAAAAGCTACAGCTTTTAGTCAGTCCAGAAAGAATTTAGTAAATAATATGTGCATATTAATATCTCCTTAATTCCAGGATTAGTAGCTCCTTAAGCTGGAATGCGCACGTTACCAAATTTTCCCGTAAAGTTAATGCCACTTTGCAATCTTTATGCCGTTTAAAGCACTTCTTTCCTGTAAAGACTAAACTAATGCTTATTAATATCTTTATTTTGCCTATTATTGATTATGCAGATGTGTGTGACCCAGATCTGACCGAAGTACTTTTCAATAAACTAGAGCTTCTTGTCAATAATTCTATTCATTTCATATTTGGTCTTGGTAAATATGATCACATCTCTCAATTTCGTAGTCAACGAAAATGGATTCCTATTTGCCAGAGGCGTAATTCTAGGATTCGCTTTCCGCTTTACTACATCTTGAATGATACCAATACTCCTTTTTATCTGAAGGATTACTTCCAGTACCGGTTCTTAACCCATGACAAAATAAGTATACTAATTTTTGACGTGACTCTTCTATATTAACTTCTTTATTCTTCATTAAGTATCGATTTCAATCGACTTATTGTTAAGTTTTACCTCTGCTGTATGTGAATTGCCCGCAAACACTATTCGTTCATTTTTTCTGCTTGTTTCCACTGAAACACATAACACTAACGTACACAAACCTCTTGGACCCAGAAAGCAATCCAAATTTATCATTTACGGTAATTTAGTTTTACTAAAAACACTTTTGCACAGTATTCATGACATTTTCTACTCGAAAACACCAAGAAACATTTTATCTCTTGAATGCAAAGGAAATTAAGACTTAAGAAGATTAGTTAAACGTAAACCGACACTTACCGTTTGGCCACGAAACAATTCCCTGGGCCATAAGCGTCAGCGGTAATTAAATATAAATTTGGCTGTTTTATATCATGGCTCTTCAAGACTTATACCACAAGATAGTTATTTGGTCTGTTAATAAGTATTTGAATTTGTAAAATGTATTTAATTAAAAACGCTTAAGAAGTTTATCTTCTTACGTGTACAAAGTAAACGCTTTTTAGGTTCTTTATAAATAAATACCTAGCTAGCACCCTTAGATGAATATATACCATATTTACATTCGAATCTTATATACATATATGCGATATGATGAGAAAACTTTGATAGCATGTTTTAGAAGCGTGAGACGCCATTTGATGGTAAGTTGGGGAAAGTCGCTTAAATATAAAACACATAGCGTTCATTATACTATATTATAATATTGTAATAATCTATACTAATATAATAAAGCTGTAGTTTTTATTTTGATTGGTTGAACGCGCTAATCTCAGGAACTACTGTTCGGAATTAAAAAAATATTTTTGTCCTGAATGGTTCATTTATTAAGGAAAGTTACAGGCTATATAACATTACGCTATGTTTGTTTTTTTTCTTATGTAGAATCGGATGATCTGCAGAGCACAGCTAGCGGTTATATAAAGCGACGCGTCTATGTAATTCGGCACGCTACAAGGCAGAAATGCAAAATGTCCCTATAATTTCAGTGCGAAACTCGCAAATCTGCAGCGTATTATGCTATTTCTAAATTGACGTCACCGACGTTTTGCTTCGGACGCTTTTCAGCACGAGCGGCTGTGGCGAGTGTAATGAGACGTCTAAAGCTTGGTTCACATGCCAGGGTATGTGTCGGATACGTCATGCGCAGACATTTAAGTGAGCTGCAAATGTGGTTAAGGCCTTCGTGGGCTGACCGGGATTACTGTCTGGTGTATTATTGCCTAATGACAGTAGTGTCAAGCGCTCACTCTGACTTAAAAGGTGTGGTAAGGGAGATAGTTTACTATAGCAAAGATGTAGCAAACGAGCATGCAGTCCACCTGATGGTAAGTGGGCATTGCCGCCAATATACATCTATATTCAAACCCGGATAAGATCAGTTGTACTTTAGTTTAGCCACAGATGCGTTACTGCTCCTGAGGACTACGTTGGATAAGCATCTCCCTTACCACCCTCTCAGACCAGAACACTGCAATGCAATAAACTGTTGTTATTAGGCAGAAATAGGTGTGATATTTTAATTTAGTCACCATTTAAAGACCAAGCAGCCCATCTGATGGTAAGTGGTTACTGCCGCCCATAGACATTTGTAAGCAACTTCATATAGAACAGGGGTTCTACATGAAGTCGACCATAGATACGTTGCCACTCCCGAGGATGGTCCCGAGGATGCACCACACCCTTCCACCTCCCCAAGAACTGCTTCACGCTAGAAATAGGTGTGGCGGTGGTACTTCCCCGGTAGAACTACATTGGTTCTACCATCTGGCAACCTGTTTTAATTACAAATGCGAACTAAGTTGTAACGACAAAACAGGTGTAGCGGTGGTGTCTCCCGGGTGCGATTCCCAACCACAATGAATTCGACCTAGTTAAATAATTTACCTTAATTCATTTGTGTTGTATATAAGAGGCTATCGAGCACCGGTAGAAATTGAGGCTATCATCTGTTTAATAGTCACGCTACTCGACATTACGTGCTAGATGTGAATGGAGCTTAATTATAGCGAGTGGTTTGAGAATAGTACCACAAATAGATGTGACGAGAATGCCTACTAATTAACAGTGTGAATGATTCTGTGATAGCCGCCCGAGGAGTATGCTTCATTTAAATGGTTGCACAAATCTATATTACGTTATCTATATGTAGTTATTAAAACATTTTATTTATTTATTTATTTAAATAAATAAACATAACATAAACATAAACGCTTTCTACACTCTTAGCCCTACAGTAGGATTTTCTCCTGTGTCGTGGATGCCATGGACATACAAAGACCAGTCGGCAACCGCTAGGGATGTGAAAAATTATCGATTTTATGTTAAACGATTTTTTTATTTTATTATAAGCCGCAGCTTTGTATTACTCAGTAGATTACTTATTCTGTAGTTTTACGTACTTCCGATATTTTAACAGCATCTCTGTAATAGAAATACTTGCTACGCCATATAGTGTCCTGCAAACATACTATTTATATTGGCGAAACTCAATTGGTAAAACAGTACAGTCATTAGATATTTTGAATAGAGAGTGGCTTTAAAAATTTGTTTCCTCGTTTAACTTCAAACTTGGTTTTTAATGCATTTTACAATAATATAACCCGACGATTAAAAGTGCGAGTGAGTTTCCAATATAATTATTTGTGGTATTTTGCATTTTGCTTTAAATTTGTTTTGCATTTTTTGCCAGGTGGTAGAACCAATGTAGTTCGACCGGGGAAGTACCACCGTCACACCTATTTCTAGCGTGAAGCAGTTCTTGCGTTTCGGTGGAAGGGTGTGGTTGCCGGCTCACTTTTATATGAGGCGACCATCTCAGTCCTCGGGAGTAGCAACGCATCTGTGGTCGACTTCATATAGAGCCCCTGTTCTATATGAAGTTGCTTACAAATGTCCATGGGCGGCAGTAACCATCTACCATCAGGTGGGCTGCTTGCTCGTTTGCTACTTCATATTTATATAAAAAAAGCAACGATAGCGTAGTGGTTCAAAACTACGCCTCTGACACTGGAGGTTTGAGTCCTAGGCATCACATTTTGGTAGTTATACGTTTGTATAGTTAATGTCATTTATCTTCATATACGTGTTAAATGCATCTATAACTTAAATATTTATTGTATATCAGATTAAATAGGTTTTTTTTTAATATCATCAATATTAGTCTCTTAGTTTTCAAATAAACAACTAGAGAAACAAAAGAGGAAATGCATAATTTTTTTTTAATTAACATTGTCGATGGTAATGCAAATAAATCTCAGAAGGCTTTGTTACATTCAGTTAAATATATTTTCCGCTTATCGTACCTAAAGCATTAAATAAATCGGTTAAGATATCCAGTCCGTATCGAGAGAGGAAACGCGATTGAATCAGCAAGCGATTGTCGTTAATGATTTTATTTAAGCTGTGAGAATTTGCGACAAGTTAATGTGGTCAGAAGTATGTGAATGGAATACATAAGATTGGTATTTACACATAATACTCAGATAAACATATGATATAGATGAAGATTTCACGACCAGCGTTGCGAAATGATAAATTTAGATTTCTGTTCTGGGTCTGGTTGTGTATTTGTCTTTGTGTGTGTTCATGGCACCCACGACACAGGAAAAAATACTAGCATAGGGCTATGAGTGTAGAAAGCGTTATTTATTGAAAAGCACGGTAGTGCTTTGTCAAATTCATGGAAATGCACTCATGTGTATATTTACACGAAAGGTTTCAGCGTGTTGTCCTATCATAACTTTGTTGTCCCTGAACATAACACGCTAGAAATAGATGTGCCGGTGGTATCTGGAAAATAAGTATGGCTCTAATGTTATTTAAATTCCGAAAGAAATGTAATAAGAAAAGGTGGTACATTCCCATTTGATCCTTATAGAAACTACCTTTCAACAATATAAGTAAACAATGTATATTCCAACTTAAAGTTATAACAACTGTATATAAACATATACCTGATGCACTTACCTAAAAGAGGCGTAGAGCATATTTTACCACGCTACTCCAGCACTGTGCAAAAACAGTTACCCTCGAAATTACACACAGATATGTATATTTCACTAATTCATGTTTAATTGTATATATACTTCAAATGAAAGAAATAGGTCATATTATTCATTCGTTTAATTTTGGTATAATTTTAAGGGCGATTACGATGTCTTAAACGCTCATAAGATAAATAATTGAATCGTTATCAAACATGGCTTTTAGATATAGAGTATGTTGACTGCAGACTCATTTATCAACGAATCTTCTCATTATTATTTAAAGACATTCGAAGAGATATGCGGGTACTTTTTCTGAAGACATGACTGTATACTTAATTTAATGTTTTATACTTCAAACATGACTTTCGAAGTCTGTAAATCGCTCTAAGATTGTATTTGAAATATATAAAATAAATAACTTAGTATTTTTTTAGAAAATGTTAAATGGGATTTTGTTATTATTTTATCTTTTAATGAGTATGTGACAAAAATATCGCGTGTAGTAAAATATACATGGAGAAAGGTAGTTTCCAACTATTTTATGTTTTTTGAATTTGACTTTTATGAAGAGGCAGATACGTATGGTTCAATTAATGTCATCACCACTTTACATCTTACTAATATTAAAAATACAAAAGTTTGTGTTATGTGTTTGTTACTCTTTTACACAAAAACTAACGGTCGAATTTTGCTGAAATTTTCCAAACAGATAGCTTATGTTCTAAAAAGAATACATATATACATAGGATACATATAAGCTTAGAAGAATAAAGCACATAGAATACATTATATTGGTAAACGTGAGTGAAGCGGACGGGGCGGGGGGAATAAGCTAGTAAAATCATAAAACCTTTCAAAAACCCCATATGAGAGTGCCTTGCCAAGCTCTACTGATAGATTAATCTATCTACCCTAGGACTTGTTCATTTTTAAGGTTCCGTAACCTCGAAAGGAATGAAATGGAACCCTTGTACGATCGTTTTGTTGTCCATCTGTCTATCAAGACACTTTTTCTCAAGAACGCGTGGAAGTACCAAGCATTTTATAGATAATGGTACGGACACCTTCGTGCGTGAGTCCAAATCGCACCTGGTCGATTTTTTCTTTTTAAGGTCTCATATCACGATCTAACACTAACTGTATCCTTACGCACCAATTACATTACATGTAATTTACATAAAGTAATTGCTAGATTTGAAATAAATTGAAACCGTGTTCTGAGCACCTGTTACATATTGAAAAGGTCTAACAAATCCTATACTAATACGAGTACTTCATTCATAAAATCGGCAGCGGTAACAGCGAAGTCGCCTACGCTGCCGTGTCGTCGGATGCTAATTAGATCTTCGTACAAGCTGGTTAGCCTAATGAATTACCTCGTAAAAACCCACCCGATCGCATGTTGCAGTTTCTTGTACCATTCGACTAGTTCCTGCCCACGGCTGCACGTGGTTGTCGATTTATTCCCAAGATACCTGTAGATTAGTGAGATAAACTTTGATTATTACAAATGAACATTACATATTTATTTATTGCTTAAAGCAGAAGCAAAAGTTAATCTGTTGCTACATGGTATTTGCTTCCCTTAGAATAACTAATTTTGTTCATATTGATGTCCATAGAATCCTTCGTGGTTTGACTTTTGCCTCATAACAATGTCTAAGTTCTGCTGTATAAAGGTTGGGTATAGAGGGCAAGGGAGAGAAATAAGACTAACTAATGAACATATAGCGATTCGACAGAGCAAGTGGTCAGTGACGACGACGTTTATCTATAATGTAAGATTGTTTTTTTTGTTATTTTTTGAAATATAAAAGATAAAACCGATTTTAAACAAGTTGTTAACTTGAAGCTAATAAATCTTGTACTTACAAGCAAGGCAAGGGCATTGTGAAACATGATTTGGTAAAAGTTTTATTTTTAGATATAAATCTCATTTTATACATAAAAAATTTTGGTACTTACAATATTTTATAAAATTTCATTATAAACATCTCATATTTTATTACCAAATATTTCTTATAAGTTTGAAATAAAAGCAACGAAGTAATATTTATACGAAAATAGACAGAATTTTTTTCCTAAGTAATCCTTTTCGGCATTCATATTATCTTTGTATGAAATTCAAACGATACAAACTTTACATGCAAACTTTATTACACATAACGTGCTAAGACTGAAGAATTTTCAGAATTTCATAAAGATAGCAAGAATATGAAAAAAATAATTTAAGGAGTTCAAGATACTAAAACCCTCGGCGGAATATTTGATAAGTCGAAATTGTACCTCTAACGAACCTACACATATGTAAATGCAAATAGAATTTTCACAAATTGTATTTCATTGACTTAATAAGGCAGTATTGACGTATGACGAATGTTTAGATCGAATCATGGTTAACACGTGCTCTAGTAGTTAGTGCTTAGATGTCAGACATATCAGATTTAGTTGGTTGAATTCACATAACACTAACCGGACTATCTGGAATGCGCTACAAGCAGGTTTCACCAGGTGGTAGAACCAGAGTAGTTCGCTCGGAGAGGTACCACCGCCTCACATATTTTATCGTTCAGGTCTTACGTTTCAGTGGAAGGGTGTGGTTGCCGGCTCACTTTTATAAGGCGTCTTAGTCCTTAGCAGCAATATATCTGTGATTAACTTCAAACATATCTCCTGATCTATGAATTTGCTTACAGATACACTTACCATCAGGTGGACTGAATGTTCGTTTGCTACTTCAGTCTGATAACAAATATATAGCTTATTTTACCTGGGCCCGGGGTTCGTAAGCGCGTTTAAAAAAGTAACATGCCAATTGAATACATTTAAAGCAAATATATTTTCAACAATTTTTTAAATACTTAAGTAATATGGAATGCGATTTTGAATTATATGTGTGACCGCCAGTAAGTAAATTTCTTGCGGAAGAAATGTTAAGCCTACGTTCCTGGTTATTATTGGATAACAGCCTTTAAAGCTTGTAGGAAGCCTTATAGACGCGTATTGTGAACATCCGACATGGGTTCGCAACTAAGTTACCCGTTACTTCCTAGACTCATTCGCATCGGAACAGCATGAAGCATTAAGCATTAAGCTCCTGTTTCTTTCTCGATGCTATTATTTATTTATCACTCTTAATACAATGACATTACACATTCGTTATTTAATTATTAATTACCCACTAAAAATAATTAAATTATCTATAGTATTACTATAATTACATGTCCAATGTTATGTTCAAGCTTTAATATTTATAAGTACAAAAGCACAATCAAAAACAAATCTGAATCGTGCGAGGGTTCACAAAGAAAATCCATATATATAATAAAAATGAACTTTCCGCGTGTTTGTCGTCCTATATATTTACAAAGAAAAATGTTTCATTTACTAAAAATAACTAAAAATATTGTATTTGTATATTTTCTTTAATTTTGCCCGTCCCTTGGTATATTTGTTATCACATCTAACCAACACTACTAAATTGTATTTGATATATTAGAAATATTTATAACGTAATATAAATATATATGTTAAAATAACATTCAGTCTTACTTATTTATAAGCGATCTACTTTATCGGGTTCTTAAAACTTAACATTATATTATATTTTTGACGCAGATGAAACCGCGGGGCACAGTTAGTGAACAATAAATTTGGGTCGTTATCGGTACGGTAAATTACTTTTTAATCATCATAAGCTTCAGCAATCATAACCGGCTATAAAGTATTCGGTTACGTTGTGTTTATTATTTCGTAATTTCTTTTCAACGATGTACTGAGATTTTTTTTTATAAATATGAAGTAGCAAACGAGCAAGCAGCCCACCTGATGATAAGTGTTTACTGCCGCCCATGGACATTTGTAAGCAAC
>DWNE01003179.1:0-17185 GCA_018249875.1 Cecropterus toxeus | reverse complement strand
TTAAATTCAGCTTGCAAGATTTGACCCAAACATACATACAAACATTGCAAGTTAAATAAAAGCTTTTAAAAAATGGAGCCTGGAAATAGAGGAAAATTGAGAGGGGGTACGATTTTTTTTACGGTTAATGACAATATGGGTATCAAATCAATCAACCAATCTATATCATTATGAACAAAAATATATATCATTATGAACAAAAGATCGTTTTAAGCATTTGTGTTTTTTGTTATAGTGTTTTTAACGATGTTACTAGTATTTACATGTACGTATATAGACAATAAGATGCTCAGAGATGGGGAAAATATAATCAGATTACAGATTTCAATAACAATTAGTAATCTATAATTATATCATTACAGATTACATATTGTAATCATATGCGATGAATGATTATTAATCGGTAATCATGATTACAGATTCTTTGTTCTCATTGATACCTAATTCAAGTAATTGAATATGTTACTTTACGAGTCTATCAATGTAAATGCGCATGCATGTGTGAATTAACGTAATATATCGATTTTTTTTCTAATCGATTGATTGTTGTCGGAATCGATGAAGTTGATTGACCCGTCTATAGAACCTTATAATATTTAATTTTTAGGGTTGTATTACATAGCAAAGCATTGTCTTTTCACATTGCTGTCCTTTTGAAACAGTCGGGTATGTTTTTACCAAATAAATCACATTATTTGGATTACTAATCACTGTAGTCAAATTATTTTGATCAAAACGAATTACATTATGTAATCTAATTGCAAAAATAGCTGATTACGCCATCTCTGTTTATGCATCACAGCTATATCAGATGTTGACTACCACGCACACGAGTGGTAGTCTACATCTGATAGTCTAGTGAATACAATCGATGAATTATGACCGCTTCTTGCTGCCTATTAAAGACCGATTTGACTCTATTTAATAAAGAATCGAACTCTTTGTTTTGTAAATATACTGCGTACCGAAATTAAGGATCTTTCATTATAAGTCCCTAGAGTTGTCGTCATCGTAGCAAAATAAACGTAATAATAAAGAAAAATATCAAATTTACGATTCATCTTTGGAAGGTGAGCGATACAAGCGTATAAGAAAACACGTTACATTTTAAAAATATTTTTTATTATACAGTACAAATGAGAAACTTTATTGCTCGCAAATTTTACTAATTCACTAAATATTTACAAATAGTAGTCACATACTATCAAATCCCGTTCGTAAAAAAGATTAATAAGACATTTAAAAGCTTACAACGCACGGTTTCATACCCACGCGGACTTTTCCGTATACATTCAAACTTCTAACAACCATTACAAGTACTCACATATATCATTTTGAGTTTTATTCATTTCTGTAACAATTTTATTGACTATCGTAGAAGTAAGTGTTTAAACCTCAGCAAATTGAAGACGTAAACATTACGTTTTTTTTACCCGACTGCATTAGAAGAAGAGAAATGTTTTCCGAGCGTATGTATGTATGTCCATGTCACACTTGACAGCTTGTGAAATATGGCATAACATTAAAACAGTTTGCAGAGCGACGTAGGTTATGTAATTTTCGAAAATGAATCCTGTTAATAGGGACAACTTACAATATGGGTGTCAAATGAGAGCTAGTAGATAAACTATTTCTAAACATATACATATATTATTATACTCTTATGTTACTATTTTGAAGAAATTTCTTAAACGCTTTAAATTAACTATAGTAATTATGAAAAACCGCCTGTTCAAAACAATGAACTGATACTAAAAGCAAACAATAGGGTTTTTGTTTTAATATTTTTAACAATGTAACATTTTATTACATACGATGAAAAACGTATTCATTTATAACGTAGAGTCAAACACCATCCACAGTGTGGAATATATTTTGGAAAGAAAATATATTACGTCGCACAACGCCGCAATACGGGAAAGGAAACACGTGTTAAGTGAGAGCTTGTTTGTTTACTGTCAATTCATATTCCAGATGGTTACCTATTAGTATGAGAATCATTGAATATATGAGAACAATGAATAAAAGGCAAAACTTCTCATTTTGATAATAATCACCAATTTAACAAATTGTCGCTATTAATAAAGCAAGAATAATAATCAAAAGATATCGAGTGTTTTAAGAATAACAATTTTACCATTATCACTTGTTAATAATACAGATCTGAATCCACAATCGTAGCAAATCGTACATATAAGATTGGTAACTGTGGCATACCCACCCTACCGTCGCAATCAATTCACACCGCAAAACAGCCGAGCTTACCTTACTATGTTTACGCTGTGGAATATAGCAAGCTCTATACCGAAACGTACAAAGTTTCTATAATAATCTTTGATAATATACAAGTATAATAATTACAAACTTAAACCCTACTACCTTATCCTATGTTGTTATTGTTTCTACTCACGTTTGGTTTTTTACATTTGATGCGTGATTTTATAAACTCTTGAAATTATTAGATGACTGCGAGCAAAGCCGTGAGCAATAGCTAATAATGTTTACATATTTGAAATGTGCTGAAAAAGCGCTTTCATTTAATACACACATTTTTTGATACACACAATATATATTTTTTTATTCTTTACTTTAAGTCCCCTAGAGAGCATAGTAGTAAATTTAACGTAACGTTATGCAATCTATAACTAGCGGACAATGTAGAGGCTTCTAACGACACCCTATTTGTCTAATGATAATGATAACGTTATTAGGGAACAGATGACCATCTATACCCAACATACATACATACAGATCAAAATCATCATCTTTTGCTTAACCGTAGTCGGGTAAAAAGACTATGGAAGAAAATAGTAATAACATTATCGTACGTCAATTAGGTAATGTGTACATCATACGTCACTAATACGTAGTAAGTACCCCGCTCCACGTAAAGACATTCTATTGTGTTCGTTTACGACAATGCAGTTGTACGTTATGACTAGGGATGTTATGGAGCTCCGTATCCGAACCGAAAGTATCGGATATCCGAAATTAAAAAAATATCCGTATCCAATATAAATGTTTCGGATAAATTCTGATATGATTCGAGACATATTTTTCTAGGTTTAATAAATAAACATTAAAATTGATTAGTTATCTATAATGATATCTGATATGATTGAATGTAATAGCGAATAATAACCAAGTCATAATCTATTGTATTTTACGTTTAAAATTCCTTAAAAATATAATATCCGAAACTATCTGAAAGTAACGGATCGTACAACCCATTATTGTTCCACTGCTGGTCACGGGTCTACTCTCAGAATGACAGAGTTTTAGGCCATAGTCCACCGCGCTAGCCAAGTGCGAATTTGTAGACTTCACACACCTTTTAGAACACTTTTTTTTGGAGAACTCTCAGATGTGCAGTTTTCTTCACGATGTTTTCCTTCGCCGTAAAGCCACTGCTTTACGGCTCGGGGAATTATCACTATAATTAAATTCTTATACGCACATAATTTTAGAAAAATCAATGGTGCGCGCCTGGGATTCGAACCTCGGACCCTCGATTGAGAGGCCGATTTTCAAGCATTAGGCTATCACTGCTCAAGTAATGGATAATCCGAAATAATTACACATCCGTAACCGTAACCGAAACCGGTATAATATTTCTATATCTGTATTTTATCGTATCCAGATCGTATCCAGTTCCGAAATTTCGGATCCATAACATCCCTGGTTACAACCTCAGTTATGGTGCCTTTCCACCAGATGTGTGCGAAGTACTTAAAAGGTATGCGAGGACGGCTAAGCTACGAAGTGGCTACGAAGAGACGATAAGCTAAGTTATGTGTGCTATAAAAATGCTACAGCTACACCGGTTGCAAGTCTTATACATATAGCTCGTATCCCTCCGTATAAGTAACAGCTTTGTCGAACCTATTCCTAACTTAAACATCTTGCACAGTTCTGGCAGAAAGGCACCACTGGTGTTAGTCATTCAGAAAATGACTACAAAGAGACTTACAGTTAAAAAATAACCGTCTCGGGACGCCTGAAAGATGTGTAACATCGTTTTCGTACAAATAATATGTTTAAATGACAAAATTGCGACATCAACTAAATATATAGCATATTGAAATAACGCCATCTATGAACAGTACCTCGCACCAAGTCGAACTAAAACCGCATTCCGCTACGTTTTGTTCGATACTCAATAGTTCCGAAAATTTATAACAGATGGCGCTAAAATAAATAATGGCAAGCATCAACACTCCAACAACAAGGTTTACCTGCGCCTACACATTACGAACTTTATTTTGTTTGTTTTTCTTCATCAATTACTTGATTTACTTACTAAATTATTTATTCAATCAGTTTTACAGGCATATTTAATGGGTAACCCAGTTTTACCGTATTGTCGTAATAAAATATTTCATGCATATTGTACTTAATATGATTAAAACGCAAATGAACGTAAAAATCGCGCCGTCGGAGATCGTAGCAAAATAGTTCGGTCAATACTCAGCTCTGCTTCAAAATATTACGAAATACTTTTTATGGAATGTTTTGTGAGTGGTCAGGAAACAAACATTGAGTATCGTCATCTATTAATATTCTTTGGATATATGATTTTAAGCTGATATTGTCGCGGAATTCATTTTAATATGTTACGGGTACTCACGATATGCGATTTTGAATTTCTTTTTGCCGATATTTCGAACCAGTTACATGGATCGTGGTCACGGCGAAACTGGATTCTTTGGATAATTAATAAAGTAACAGTCGAAACGTAAACTCATTGATCATTATTTCCAAGTGCACGATCTGGCGCAGAAGTGTTGCTGTATTGAGTATCGATTCTGACGCAAAGTGGATCATTTAACTAATGGTCACAAGCGCCGTGTAACCTCGACTGATTAACATAAAATCGTTAGGGAAATTGCTAATTAACGTCGTTACACTAACCAAGATTTATAACGTACCATATTTCGTTATTGATTTTCAGTAAACAATTAAGTAAAATTGTGTACTTTTCCATGCAGGTTATGGTCATCAGGATGCAGATCACGATATCAAGGATCAATGGGTCGCCTCAAATTTTTGAGGCGACCTTTTTGTATAATAGGTAAGTTGCAGTTTTTCTATCTTTTTAAATTAATTTATGGTAATATTTAAAAATGAGGTGGTGTTTCAGTGTGTTACTCGATCACGCAAGAACAAGACCGATTTAAATGTATTTGCATGGATGTAGCTCATTCAACTGGTCTATGGATAGGCTTCTTTTAATTACGATATTTTTCGCTGTTTAAAAGTAGTTTTAGACTTTCATATTTCCTAATAATTCATAGTTAACATTTAATTTTCTATCCGGAAGGTCCTTATCACTTTTAATTTACCTCCAACGGTGCGGTTTAGCGAGTAGAACCTAATTTTTTTGTCACGTAGCGAAGCACGGGTACTCCAGGTACTTTTATATAACAGTATAGTTTTATATAAAAAGATTACATATTTGGTATATTAAAAAAAATAACATTTCGTTACTTGTCACTGGCCCTTCCCACTTCCCTGGTTCCCTAAACTGAGGAGGTCGAGGATTTACTCGGCTATGCTAAACTAAAAACGCTTGATCTTATGACATATCCTACTACCCCCTATGACTATATACCTATATGTTTATCTGGACACTTTGCTCACTATTTTACCAATGCCACATAGCTACGAACACTTCCAACCATTGTATATCACATAATTATATTATGAGGTTTTATCCGCATCAATACATACCTATATTGTAAACCAACAATATAAGTGAACTAGACCGATACTTTTGTTACTCGAACCTTTGTTCGAATTTTCGTCAAAGTAACCCCGGATTTTTGTTTGATTCTTCGAAACATGATGGATACGCCCAGGTACTTAAGTGAATATTCCCTTTGGTTTTCCTGCTCAACTCAGAGCTTCCACAACATTATATCGATTTATTTGATGTAACCCTTTTCATAAACGTTGCTTAAATTGCAAATTAAGAGTAAAACTTCGATCTTTTAATAGTCTATCTACATCAATAAACTGATACATAAAACGTTCGTCTGAAAATGTAATAATTATCAGGGTAACAAAAATACAGCGAACTCAATCTACTTCCGTCCTAACATTTCCAAGTAAAAGTCACGTTTAGTCCATAAATGGTGACGTAGTGACCCTATTTCAGGTGGGACCAATCTTCTTTGACCTTCACATTTTCGACGTCCTTCCCCCGAGCACCAGTTTCGTACGGCCGTTACGTTGCCCTCTAGGGAGCTGGCCCGTCCTGTTCCCGCTCGACAAACATTGCCGCACGATTTACCCACTCGAGCTTATAAAGAAACCTCAAAATATCGTGTCTCCTAACTGTGTCGTGACTCTATTTCATTTACTTAATTCCATCAGTCGCAATATATAGAACTTTTACCCATCTTATGTATATTCTATGCAGAGACACTGGATAGCTAAATATACTGTTTGTTTCAAATACTTGTAGATATTGATTATAATTTCTCATTGTACTTACTAGTAAATAACCTACTAAAACGTACCTATTCAACTTATTTCTTCTCAAGCTTCTAACCAACAACAATAAGGGTATTCACCCTGTTATTCAAAATCAAGATTTACATGTAAACAACGTTGTTTACCACTTATACATAAACTGCAAATGTATTGCACCACACTATAATGAATACTACCCTTTACATACTAGTGTACGAACACTAGCCACAAAAGGGGCTGTTTAGATAATTCAAATGAACGTCATTCTCATAACTAGGCGAATACTTACCCCTGGGAAAAAGCTCAAACAAAAAAGCACCTACGTCACATGTCATGCCTCTGTATTTTTTACGTACTACAGTTGGTCTCCAAGCACGATGTTTAAAACACACATTGTTCATCCTCGTGACGACATGACATTTTATTTTCAGTAGTATATTTATAGCACACTACTCTCCTCATTTCGTAATGACAAATATAGTAATTACAAGTCTAGCGGAGGCCTACGTCGAGCTATGTACTTATAGAGTTTACAGGCTTATGGTTGGATAATCAATAAACCATAAATGAAATTAATACATTTTAATGAAACATAAGATTATCATATAGTAACAAAGTTAAATTCAACCAAAATGTAGCCAATGTCTCAAATAAATTATATATTTACAAATTCCCTCAATAAACCTTTACACCATTGTACGAAAGTTTTCATTTTTTACATCTCAAATTGTGAACCTCCGACTTCAAAAAGGAGTAGATTCTCAATTCGATGGTATTTTTATTTAAAATAAAATTCGTATGTCTACCAGATGTTACCACAATACTGGCATCACTGGTGGTGCTGGGGATGGGGTCGTCGGGCCAGGTATTCGCGGCGTCTGCGCTGCGTGGCCTCCGGTTCTTCCAAATTCTGCGGATGGTTCGCATGGACCGACGGGGCGGCACTTGGAAACTGCTCGGCTCAGTAGTATATGCACATCGACAGGTATTGACTTCTAACTCTTAGGAAATCTACAACTGAACTGAGATAGGACTTATTAAATGGTAGAAAATATAAGAGCTACCTAATTACATAGAGGCAAAAAGTTCCAAATAAATAAAAATACGAGTATAATGCTAATTCTGGACTGAAAAGGTATACTTGTCTACACTAGAAACATTTTTTTAATCGGAGGAGCCTCATCCATTGTGTACATACATAAAATGCAAATAATACAAGCTACTGATTTTATACACTTTTGTAGTAGTATAATTAAGATATCCATGTTGCTAAATGTATGGTTCAAGGAATCAATAAACCCACTTTGTATGCAGTATTATTTATATAATATTTTAACAAACGATATGTTATCATAAATTTGCCACAAATAAATTTTTCAACAGGCAGTTCGATCAACAAAAAATATTCGTAAATACTATGCAGCCTACACAAACTAATTACCGCTAGTTATTTAAACCAGACGCAGAGAATGTTTATCTCATTCCCAATTTACCTGAAGAGCATGCTACGTTCGTTATAAAAACATAATATCATTAATAGACTAAATTATACCGTAGGGAGTATTTGAACCCAATTTCCTTATGAGTTATAGTCGATGTTGTGTATGAGAAATTTTCAATATTACCAATGTGAAGAACCGTACAGATTCCCCCTCAAATAATAAGTATTTCTTATCTTTTTTTATTTTTAGTAAATTTAAATTCACTACTAATGTCAGACACTTATTAGAATCACGATTAACACAACATAGTCTCGATCTGCGCCTCATCATGTGCCTCTCCCTATAGTCTCTAAAACCACGATTAACACAATATAGTCCCCCCCAGATTCTTGATCTGCGCCTGCTTACAGAGAATCCTAGCCCTTGGCTACCACTTACATTAGAAATTGACTTTTCCTTATGTTTGCTTATAAAATAATGATGATACGAGAATAATTGCGAGGAATTCGCTATAGTAAGAATGTTTCTTGCTGAGACACGATGAGTAGACAAAGTAGTAGCAATTTCCTCTGTCGGCTCAGTAGGTACGAACACAAAACAAGGCGGGACTCAATATCTGCTTACAATCGGTTCAGGTTAAAGTTGCATGATCACAATGCAGAGCAAATAAAACCCACCCCGCAGTCGCATTTCCCGCTCCTTCTGCAATATTGACTAAGCAAATACGTACGTATATCGTTCCCAAACAATGAACTTCTAAACAATCCCGTTGCAAAACAAACTTATACGCAAATGCAATTATTAAATTAGACGCTCGCGTTGTTACGTGTTTATGTTATTTGAGTTCGTAATAATTTACGTACCTAGAAATGTTTCTGTATTATAAGAGCTTGGGTCTCTTTATTATATCCTTTACAACGTCCCATAAAACGAAATATTATCTTATATCAGCAGGCCATTGTTACTCGGTTGCTCTCCGCAGATCTGTCGAGCTGACTCATTTTTATAAATCACTACTTTTATTGCATTCAACTTGTGTAATGTCATGGAAATGTACCTTACCATTTTGTTGTATTCATTTTTTAGACAACTTTCCATTATAGTAATTAAAAATTACAAACAATCTCAATAATAAGAAATGTAAAATCAATAACATTATTTTTTTATGAAAAATATTCGTAAAATTCGGATCATTGCATGTTGATGCATCAAACAGACTAATTTACCACCTTCTCGAGAAGCTCTTCTCAAAAATAATAATAATCAGTTCTTATTAAAAAAAAATGAAATTGCAATTCTTAATATTTTAAGCTCCAGGGTGCACTTTCAGTAAACATTACTAGCTTAAATAATTAGAATAATGAACATGAATTAAAATATTTATCGCATAGTGTCATATATACGTTCACTGTCTACATACTACAAATGTAAAAACATTATTAAAATTGTAACAAACCTTATTTATGAAAATTGGCCTATTAATTCCTCAGTTATGGCATAATAACCGAATTATTTTGGATACAGAGCGGTATTTGGATACAGCGCTTTGAATACATTACCCTTCTTTTTGGCTTCGTCGTAGTCAGGTAAAAAGGAAAGATGATCTGAACTGGAAAATTGGGTTAATACATTCCGGAGCAATTTACCCAGGAACAATGAAATCGAACTTTTGCCATTAAATTTTAACGTTAATAGTATTTTCCTTTTATCTCTCTATTTATCTATATAAGAATAATAATACTGATATAATTATTATTGTTTCAGGAATTGATAACAACACTATATATAGGTTTTCTGGGATTAATATTTGCATCGTTTTTAGTTTATTTAGCAGAAAAAGATGTAGCCGACACTAAGTTCAAAAACTTTGCAGAAGCATTATGGTGGGGAGTAGTAAGTATAACCACCAATATAATAAGTACCTACTTAGAAGTAGCAAGTAATTATAATGTAGGGCGAGCCAAAGTTATAACTGAATGTAAATATTTATTGTTCTAATATTCTGAAATGGTGTCACTACAATCACTAGTCGGCGACGACTGTAATTTAGGTAAAAAAATGTTTTCAGCTTTTTATTCATGTTTAATATATATGTATTGTGTAACAAACGCCAAGAGCGACATACCCATAAACAAATGGTCTTAACTTCTCAGTTCATGGAATAACGAAGATTGTGTGAATGAAACAAAACATCTAACACACAACACAAATTAAACGAAAAATATACCATTTTGCGTCGAAATGTCTCAGGAAAGTCTTTACCAAGAAACTGACACAAATCTAAAACAGATTTACGATCACCCATCCACCATTACAAAGCTGATGGCGCCATTACAAAGTTAATTTGGCTAAACACTTAATATTAATTCGTTACGGACATTTTTACGAGCTAGTAGTAAATTACGAGCTAGTAGCTGTGCCAGTAGTAAACTTGCGGTATTCTAAAACCCACAGTTTACATAAAGTGTAATTATAACTTGTGCACTTGCCGTATGTGAAGAAAAATCAGAAACTTCGAAGATCTATCAGTGATTCGTTTTGGGTCGTGAATATGCACTACTATACATAAATAAATATAAAGCATCTATAAATATAAGACAAGCATGTGACGTTAAAACTAAAGCGAAAAATATATTTTTAAAATAAGTATCGTCATATTCATAGAAAAATATATCGCTCAGAAACGAAATATTCGCTTAGCACTGCAAGTGTAAGCATTGAACGAATTTTGTCAAATTTTGCTAAATTTGCAAGGAAACTTCGTGGCTTTGTCATTTCAACGTGACATTCAAACACATTTGTTTTTAACACTCAACCCTGACGTTGCGGCGCAAAACAATTGGCGCTTAAAGCGAATGTACGTAGCCCCATTACATGAAAATACAACAATTTACACCACTTTCCATTGAGCAAATCGATTAATAAACAAAGACACCGCACAAATGCCACAAATAGCAACGTTGTAATTTAATTGTACCGCCTGATATACATACAAGTGTGTATCCATTACTGAATCCAGTGTGTTCGCGTAGATCACGCTGTGCACTGTGGGCTACGGGGACATGGTGCCACAGACGTGGCAGGGGAAGTTCATCGCGTCCTTCTGCGCGCTACTGGGCATCTCGTTCTTTGCGCTACCCGCTGTGAGTAACTATTTTCTTCATATCAATGAATTGCACATATATTCCACTTCACATTTAATTACATTAATGGAATTGGTTCACTATTACGTCATCCCTTCTTATTGAATGCCTCTTTGTACATTATATTAAAATGGATCAGATTTAATATTAAAGTTAAATTGTTAAATTTTAACGGCTTAATGAGCGCTCATTTTGAGAAAGATTGATATAATTCTTTCGAAATAATGAACCATGAAATACATGAGTAATAAAAATTATTTTTTCTCTAGTGTAAAGATTAAATATTCAATTTCTTCTTAATTTAAAAGGGAATCCTTGGGTCCGGTTTCGCTCTTAAAGTTCAGCAGCAACAAAGACAGAAACATATGATCAGAAGAAGACAGCCCGCTGCCACGCTTATCCAGGCGCTGTGGCGGTGCTACGCAGCGGACGAACATTCGATGAGTGTAGCTACTTGGAAAATACACCAAATTCCTCTACCGAGTCCACAAACCAGGTGACTGTTTTATTTTAAAACTTTGTATTTAGGAAGACGATACTATAGTTTAGACTATCAAACATTTCATGGTGTGCCTGGAAAGACCTGGAGAGCCAACTATCTTCTGAGCCGTCTTTGTTTTATATCAATTTAATATCACAATGTCAATAGCGTAATTTGGACTTATCTAGAAGTCACATCAGTGAGGCCTCCTTCACGACTTCTTTACAAGTTTAATATATTCATTTTCCATTTTTGTATACATATAAAATCTATAACATTCTGTTGCATGACGGTGATGAAATATTTTTAACCGACTTCCAAAAAGGAGGAGGTTCTCAATTCGTCTGTATTTTTTTATGTTTGATACATACAGAGTGGACCGATTTTGACATTTTTTTTTTTATTTTAAATGAAAAAATTTAAGATAAATCCCCTTTTCCCGAGGCCTCTTTACGTGTGAGGTCCTAAGCAGAAGACCTCTTTGCCTTCGCAAAGCTACGTTAGATAAATTCTTATATAAAAAGCTTATTGGTTATTTGTTGGTCACTACCGCGTATGGACATCTCATACTACATAGTACAGACTGCCAATATGAGGTTAATCAAAGTGGCGCGCGTGCTTTTAAAAACGGTTCTAGAGTGAAATACTTGTATATAGGTACATGTGTCCAATTAAAATAAATTAAGTAGCTTAATAATATGTAATATATGTAGTCTATGAAGCTAAAATATAAATAGCAGTAAAGCCTCTTCGAATCTAAGTATAAGAGATCGAGCACTTTCAGTCTGCTTTGTTAATTAGTGAGGTTTAAGTTCGCTCCAATCCAATTTTAAACCGTCTACTACACGTATAATCACCATATACATACTTTTGAAAAGGTTGTTACGTATATTTTTTAAAATTAGCTTGATATAAATGAAAAGAAATGTAGAAAGTCACAATGGCACAAGAATAAGAGTCATTCAGAAAAGTCCACAATAGAGTATTTACAACGTTAGCACGACATCAAGAGACATTTTTTTCGCTGTTGACCTAACACTTAAACTAGATCTTAAGAAATAGCAGCGAACACAATGTTAAGCCAGTGGATAATTTTTTCCTTTTCGCGCGAATTAACTTTTCTACTCAACTAACATTGTCTTCGATGAACCTAGTTGCCGTTGTCTAGGCAGATTATTTTCGCTCCATCGGTAGTTGATCTCGAATGTGAAGTGCGCCTTGTATGCCGAAAGCATTACACGAAAACGAATGATAATTGTATACCTTTGACAGTCGCGTGATGAGTGCATCGTTCAAGAACAATGCGTCCTTTGTGTCTCGCCTGCCAACGATACGCCGCCACAAGAGCACCTCGCTGCACTCCCCTGCTCCCCATTCAAAGCCTGCACATCGTTACGACGTCAACGCCAGTGCAGAAAACCTCGGTAAGCTTATTGACAATGCAAACCGTATATTATGTCACTTGATACACCATTAACCTACCATAGTTTAAAGATCTATGTACAATCATTTTGTTGATTTTCAGACAGTATTTTCACAAGAATACAAGAAAGAATTCTTTAATTGGCAGAAACAGTCTCAACCACATAACCTACGACGTAACATTTTAACTTCTATGCTATAGGTATATTGGTACTTGCATGCGTCAGAACATATTTGTCCGATTTTAAGTTCATTTGCAGCAATAACACGGGGAACCAGTGAGCTATAGTTATATTGAAAACATTTTTTAAAATTATGTCTAAAACACGAGATTTAAAAAAATACAAATAATACTAACACGTGACGGAACTAAATTATACAATAAACTGAAACATAATACTCTTCCCATAGCAGTGCCGGCTTCCAAAATAGTAAAAAACATTGTAATTAAAAACACGACGCGACGCTTCTGAGCTCTACTAAATGGCATTAGACACAACAGCTCCGAACTGCATCCACCACGTTTCCACTTAACGACACAGCAATGCACAGTGTATTTAATGACCTTAGTCAACTAGAGCGTGACATGATATTGCCCTGTTTCATAGATAATCGTACAGCGGGCGGGGACCATGCGTGTTGTCTACTCCATTGTTGGAAAAGCTGCTTTCAAGGTTTTATACTTCATCTTTTAGACGGCACCATGGCATGACAGTTACAGTCGATAAACTTTGCTGCGTTTTCTTATTAATTCTTATCTTAGCAAGAACTTTTCAGAAAATGTGAATACACGAAAATCGAACATGTACAACGTAGCACTGTTGGTACCGGAGGAAGCGTTCCCTTCCGGCGATTATCGCTACGTCTTTAAGCTCGACATAAATGATTGCTGATATTCTGACTACCTTCTACTTCTTTCTATTTTTTCACTTTTTGAGATAAAATGCACCCGCGTAGATGAGATACTGCTTCAAAATGACATAAAGGTACTGCAAATAAGAAGCTTTACATAACAACATTTCAGTGAAAGAGTTGCTTCTAAATGATCGCTTCTGCGTAAATGCTTAGGTAGATCAATCGACAAAGATGTTTTACAAACATTGCATAAACTTGCGTTCGTTAGCGTCATAGATCACGGTTCACACAATGAATTTCCAAAAGATACGACTTAGAATATTATAATCTTGGAATGGCTTTTTTCAAAGCTTATATTTTCATTTCAATTGAGTTTATAAAAACTAAATATACATTTTTTGAGTAATTAATTACTGCTTGGCATTTACTTATGCATGCAAGTTAGACTAATAGGAATTCTGTAAAATATTATTCTTTATTTAAATTAAATTGATATAAGTATGTACATAGGTGGGTATAAAAGGTTGGTAACATATTTTCTATTCATACACCCAATTCGTATCCATCCTATCCGCCCGTCTATGATACGACTTAACTTATTACGTGAATAATGAAGAAAATGCTACTCTTTGCATTTATTTTAATACATTACAGTACAAAAATGTCTTATAATCTATTACGTCACTTATTGTGACTCTAATTGGCAATACTTTTACAAAAAACAATACTTCATAACTGACAAGTACAGAAAAATTTTCATAAAGATATCTATATTAAAAATAAACCTGTATTAAGCACTCAGACATATAGAATTTTTCATTACACAGTCAATTCAATGCGACAAGCAGGCATTTTGATTGAGGCATTCTGAATTCAAAGGAAGAAATTTTACAAAGATGAATATGCCTTCAAAGGCTGTTACGCATGAATACTGCCGTTTCTGTAAGCCCTAAAAAATTAATATAACGCTGAAATGTCAGAGGAAAATATATACGGTATTCAAAGTAAGCAGGTATCGTGTATGATGTACTTAGATAAAACCAGTAAGTGTAGGCTTACTTGTTCAATGTTGTTCTGAATAGATTTCCTGGTTCTACTATAAAATATCACAATATAACCACAAAAGTAAGTAACTATCATCGTTACCTAATGTCCCTAATATTATGTTCCCTATAACTAAGTATAAATAAACTTAACTTAATATTGAAATCGTGTTTAAAATCAAATCAGCGGGTTATTATCAAAATATTTTTTTTTCTATGAAGTAACTCAGGTCTTAGATAATATTATAGAATGTACAAGAGGATATTACTAACCTTTACATTAATAAACAAAACAACATAATCGATCCAGTGCAGCTTTTCAGGATACTTAAATGGCTTTACATTACATTTCAGAACCTATAATTTCTATCGGCATGTTTGGAAAAAGATGAGTTTCAATGACATTGCTCAAAAACAATAGTTTGCAGGTTGAATTCCATTCAATACCTATAGGATTCAAGTCAAAAGCTACCTGAAGAAATAACTTCGCAAGTATCATTTTACTTAGTATGTCAAAGAGTAGAGTAGCCTCACGATTGAAACTCAGCCTCTCAATCGAGGATCTGAGGTTCGAATCCCAGGCACGCACCAGATCAGGCAGCACTGATTTTTCTAAATTGATGTGCGTATTAGAATTTAATTATCACTGCTTTACGGTTAAGGAAAACATCGTGAGGGAACTTGAATATCTGAGAGTTCTCTAAAAAAAAAGTTCGCACTAAAAACAATTCGCACTTGACCAGCGCGGTGGATTATGGCCTAAAACTCTCTCATTCTGAAAGAAGATCCATGCTCAGCAGTGGGAAAATAATGGGTTGATGATGAAGTATGTCAAAACATTTCATACAATCGCTGCAGAATCTCAACAGCATAATTAAGAAACATTTTACTACAGCCAACCAGCCTATCTACAATAAATTAACATAATGTTAATGTAACCTATTTAACCTTACCGCGTCCTTTGTTATCATTCGCGTTAAAGCGGGGATGGCTTGTTAAAATTAATCAGTATACATTTTATTCCCAACAAACGACGGGTTTTATATAAGTACATTTATGAATAGAACTGATTAATGCTCTACTTTATTCATATTATTTCAGTTACATATTATTATCGTTATGTTATTTATTTATTTTTAGAAACACCTTAAAACTAAGGGTTACAAGGGTAAACTTAATGCCTAATGGCATTCTTTGCCAATCAACCCTGGGCGATGGCGATAATTTGTGGTAGGCATATAAACAGTAACTCAATGTTGAAATAATCATACGATATAAAATATACAATAAATATAAATATATAATACAAAAATCGACAATTTCCTATACTCTGTTTATTCAATTGACGTAATTTGGCTATGTTATTGTGTTGTTAGTAGGTATATTAATGATCGTAATAAGCCATAAAACATTCAATAATATAATCAATAGAAACATATTTTTATCGCGGGAAATCTCACGTACGTCTATAATAACCATTTAGATAAACAATAACCTTCACTATTTTATATTATGAATATATGTATAGTAGTAAATCAACAATCATATACAATAAGAAGACTTATAATTTTATATTTTATATATCAGACTATCTGTAAAAATATATGATCTTAAAATATTTACTGATACAAAAGTATTTGAGTTAATAAAGAACGACTATATCTATGTACGCTGTGTAGAGTTTGAGTCTGTATTGTTTACCCACACACAGTTTAAGTATGCTCAGGTTTAAAAACAAGCTGCTCATGTGGCTATTGTCTTAATTATATTTTCATCATAAAAGTTTTCAACAAAAGCGCACGTGAACTTTTTAATAGTAGTAGACTATTCGTTCCATTTACAGTATTCATAATTACACCGAACGTGCCGGTACCAATTAATACCTAAACAGGAACTTCAACTATTCAATTAATATCATATTAAAAACCTTGTAAAATACTCATTTCGAAAGCTAACTATACACTTGAGGATCGTTACCGCCTTGGTAAGAAAGAGATAACAAATCGATCGATAGTTTGCTTAGACATTAAGTGGCAACCACTGCATTGACCTCATTATTTAGGTGTTCCTTTGATGCAGTAAAACACAACATTTCGTCGTTCATTACATCTATTTACATTTTTCTATACAATAGCATAGTTAGTTGTTCGTTTCTGATATTATTAACATGCAATTAATGTGACCGGGCTATCCGCATTTATATTATTTTACACTTTTAAATATAAATTTGATTAAATTGAAGCCTACTGAAGATTTCATTTTAAATTATTACGCTAAACTAAAAATATATTTCAATAAGATATGAAAACAAATTATTACAATATA
>DWNE01003178.1:0-17185 GCA_018249875.1 Cecropterus toxeus | reverse complement strand
ATGGTTAAAAAATACAAAGTATTACAAAGATAAAAGACAAACCCGCTGAGTTTCTTGCCGGATCTTCTCAGTTGAGGCCGTCTTCCGGTCCGTTGGTAGTAAGAAAAAATACTGTAAATAACAATTTGTAAGTGCCCCTGTAGGCCTATACAAAATAAAGATATTTCATTTCATTTCATACTGAAACTTGACTACACGAAATGTAGTTTCCTTCCCCACTACCTTGTCACATCATGTCACACTTCATTGGCCCCTTCTCTCGCAGTCGTGTGACGTAATATGGATGATCCCTAGTGACCGACCGAAGCTTCGGCTTCGGTCACGTAAGGCCACAAAAACCACCTTCGGCCAAATGTTAGGTCCATTTTGGGCGAATCAAGAGGTTTCTAACAAGCGCCATGAATAACTAAAGGAACTCGATGGAGATGAAGCATAGGAGTAAACAGTACTATGTGGATTTGCATCTCCAGTTATTCGTAATACTATCATTTTTGTCACAGCAAAGTAATCCTAATCAGGTCTAAAAGTTAGAAGAAGACATTCAATCCACATAACCACTGTAACCTTCCGAAGTTGTTCAAATCATTATAATTAATATCTATTTGGAATTTCATATCTTAAGGTTTTTTAATTTTTGGCCTTTGGTTCTGGCAAAATATAACATTGAATTGAATTGCAAAATCGAGCTTCGACACTAGTAGCAGGATATCAAAATATTAGGTACTGTCTGATAAGGTGAGTATTATTGACCTTATTATTCGAGGTCGCATATTAATACGAGTTTCCGTTCCTAGCTCTGCAGTTTCCGTCTGCACGGGAATCGAACCTGGGACCCAAAGCGTAACAATTCGGTTTATTTCCTATTTACGTAGTTACGCGTACGTTTAGTATTTATGATTTATAAATCGCCAGATAGATTTAGAAATACCGTAACCGCAAGATCTAACGGGTTCTGCAATTCTATTGTTACATTTTCACGGTTTTGCTACGGTTTATTTATTTAACGTACCTATTTTACGATTGAAATTGAATTTACGGTTAAGTGAATGTATATAACCGTCATTACTAGTATTTCGGTAGTAATTTTATGGTGTTTACGACAAGGAGTCGGTAATAATTAAAACCGCGAGCCGGGCTCGCGTACGAAGGGTTCTGAACCATTATTTATAAAAACAGCATAACACTCACATTTAGTGTATGGGAGTTCCTCTTAAATATTCTTTAGTTTTTTCATATGTTACAGCTGTTATTTGTGAAAATTTCAATAATTAAGTTATAAGATACAGCCTAGTGACAGACAGACGAACAAATGAACAGATAGACAGCGGATTCTTAGTAAAAAGGTTCCGTTTTTAGCTTTTGTGTACGGAACCCTAAAATGTATTTATCTTTAATTAAAATTAGAAAAAAAAACTAGCAAGCGACGGAATAACAATCTCGTAAAGGAATAGTAAATAACCTTTACTATCGTCACAATAGTATTGACTTCCTGTACATGTTTGTTAACAGGAAGTTAATAACAGTGATAATTACTATCGATTATTTTCTTTTGTATAATACAATACATAGAACGCTAACGTAAATTGCAATACCTAACAGTTAACAATAAGATTTCGTATCAAAAATTACTATGGTATCCAATAATATGACCTGCGTGGCGCGTCACCTTACCGATCTGACACGGAGTGGGATCCAGGTTCGATCCCCGTTCACACAGATATCTGAATGATGAATTTAGATTTTTGTTCTGGGTCTGGATGTTTGTGTATTCGTCATTGTGTGTTCCATGATGCCCACGGCACAGTAGAAAATCCTAGCGTGGGGCTATGTGTGTAGGACGCGTTAAAAAATAAAAAATAAATAATATAAGTACCAAACTCATATAAAACTCGTAACAGCCATCGTTATTCATTCGAATCACAGAAATACCTGCGACGGTACGATATATTTTTAATGCGCGAAGCTTCTAAAACTCAGAGGTCTGGGATTCGATTCTTCCCGGGACCTATATAATATGAAAGCATAATTCAAGACTAAACTCTCTCAAGGGCCACCACGCATGCGATTCAAGCGTTTTACGCTTAACGTAAAATTTGTTTAAATCCGCTCAACGTTGCTTAGAGCCTCGAACGAAGTTGTTCGTTGCTGTAGGGTCATATTTCTATGTACTCATAGCCTATACATAGAAAAGACAAACCCGCGGAGTTTCTTGCCAGATCTTCTCAGTTGAGGTCGTGTTCCGATCCGGTAGTAACAAAAATATTGTAACTGACAATTTGTAAGTGCCCCCGTAGGCCTATGCAAAATATAAGAAAATCATTCAACCGTTCACTATATTGCGAAAGTATTCAATAGAAATTAAATTCTTAAATGAATTTGTTACCTACTGGTCTTCAAACAAATCACATTAGTACCCAGTTCGCTAGTTTAGAACCCTTGCACCTCAGAGTTATAGACGACATAATGGGACAAGTTTGAATTGAACTGCACTAGTTCAAAGCTCGGGTATTTGTATGTTTCAAGTTACCAATGTTCTAAAGGTTGGTCTTCGTGATTGAACGTCGGTGGTACATCAATTGGTGGCAGGTATTTTGAATGCGGTTTCACAATTCTACAGCCGTTTTAAGCATTGAATTGTTTTAAGTAATAAATATTGCGTTTAATGCAAATAAAAAAATAAACTTTATTACTTTTGTATTTTAAACAGATTATGTTCCGCGATTTTAAAGATTAAGTTTGTACATTGTATATTTTAGCACAAAAATATAACAGAGATTTTGTCCGTCTGTTTTTCTGTGCATAAACCAAACCGAAAGTACTGAAATTATTGTAAAAGATTTAAAATGTGCTTACTATCCTGAGGTTAAGTTTTTACTTAATCAAAATGTAGTTTATCTATCAAAATTTTCCAAGTTTAAGTTACTCGTATATTACATTTTTATAAACGCGGACAATACCGCGATGTACAGCTAGTTGGTTCCATAAAATTAGCATTTTGATATCTCTATCTGCTTATATTTTTTGTTCATTGCTGTCAAAGTTATAAATGTTATTTAATTAGCAAAACCTGGTTATGTTTGTAATGTTACAGTGATAAATAACAATATACTAAGATTTATTGCTTTCATCAAAGTTTTGTATATGTAATCGTAAATTATTATTATCACATAATGAATGCATCGTAGGGTTCTGTTCGCTAGAGGCCCCGAGCGCACCTTTTAGATTTTAATATAATATATAACACCACGATATGTTTGTTTTTTTCTTATGAAGTAGCTGGTGAAACCGCGTGGCACAGGTAGTTTTAAAATAGGTATTTACGTTCTTACATAGGTAACTCACAAATAATGCAAACATAAACCAATATGTTTGCATTATTTGTGAGTTACTTATAATCCAAATATCGGCAGTTGTATTACGAATTATTACATACATTTCGTTATGTGTTGGTGGTAACGGAACATTTTGGAAGTGACAGTGACATGTTAAGAGTAAGCCAAGCGATTGCACGGAAGAAGGTATATCTTTTCATCCATTTCCATTAGTACTCGTATACGTTGGTATTAAAATTGTTGAAATGAGATGAAATAAATAAAATGTCTTTATTTCACATAGGCTTACGGGGGCACTAACAAATTGTCTGAAAAGTTGATACTATATTATAACGCTATGAAATAAGACACTATAAAAATACTTTTTAAGCAGTGATTTATTTCCAATTCTCTTAGCAATAATGACGTCTCCGCCAGAAGTCAATCATGGCACCTCTCCTCCTCCTCACCTGACCCCTTTGTCACCACACCTCAACACATTAAAACATTTCACCACTGTTCCTTTACAATATATCACCAGATCGGAGCCCCATCTCGAATGAAAAGATCAAGAAACGCAGCGGGTTTTAATCATTTCATTTTTTACATAGATAAAAGAAGCTAGGTCCAGTATCTTGCTTTACCTGCGACCTTCAATCATACTGTATGCTTTCTCGTAAGCGGTAAAAGAAAAACCTGTGGTACGCTCTGTTAAATATTTAGTTTTATTATTGCGTGAATGTTCTGAGCAAATTGATTTATTACTTTTACGATTACCACGCTCAGACTGACGGACTGATATTTAGTAAATTAATAATCGTAAAGCCACCTATTATAATTGTATAATATTGTGTTTACAAAAAACATGTAGCGTAGAATTATTTGAAGTAAGAAATATGTAACAGTTATTTCAATACAATGAGGTCGGCAGTGAATGAACTATGACTATAGCCAATTTGTGGTTTTGATTCGTCGATTAGCTCAATTGGTTAGTGTAATGATGTGTGAATATTTAGCGGTCTGTCCTTTAAATGTACTTACAACATACTGCGGGCAGATAGTAGCGTTATTTAAAAATATGGTACACATAATAAATATATACTATTTTATACAGAAAAAGTAACATGTAGACAAAAATATACTTATTTTAATAAATTTATATATTTTAAAAACTTTTTCAATAAATTTTATATTTAACATTATTTTAAAGACGCGTTCGTATAATTTGTATTTGGCATTTATTGATTAAAATTTGTTAAATTTCGGTGTCGAATATATAGTATCTGACGTTTCATGTTCAATAGTATATATAATATATATATATAAAAATGTATATATAAATAAGTACGCAGACCCAAAATATAGTATAATACTATATATTTATAGTACGATTGGCAACCCTAGCCGTAGCGACGTCAATTTCATCGCTCGTATTTTCATCTTCTACTTACAAAAATGTGTCTGATTTGAAACTTATGAGACATGAATCTACCTGATGGTAAGTGGCCACCGTAGTATCTGTAATCAACCCCACATAAGATCCGTCTTACCGTATGTTGGCCACAGATCCGTTGCTACTCCTGCGAACTATGGAACGCTTATAAATCATCCGTTCTCCATTAAAACATTCTTCAGACCAGGCATTATTCGGCAGAAATAGGTGTGGCGTTGGTGCTTCCGGATATAAACCACAATGAGTTCTACCACCTTCAAATTCTTAAATGTATCGTTGCAATTTAGTTCTCAGAGTTAAGTTCTCGGCACCGCATCTGTTATCTACATTATCATAACTCTATAAATACTCATACTACAAATATAAATTTAGTTATGCTGTAACTTGGATTAACAATCTTATCGACACAAGATTTTTTTTTTAATTTTCTGTAAAAGTATTAAGCCCACCATACTATACTGTACCATAATCCTCCTAACTCTATAGGAAATCCGCGAAGATTGATGATGATAAAGTGAAATTTGAGAAAAAAACATACATGTTTAATCTGTACGCTTGGAATCCGTCTTCTTCTTAGTTTTGGGCATTACCTACTGTTGACATGCAGGTATCTAGTTCAGGTGGGTTTTAAAAATAATAAATGACATCGGGTATTTGACAACCCGCGTGGCGAAGCGGTCACCATACTGGTCTGACACGTAGTGGGTTCCGATTTCGATCCCCGGCCAGGCAGAAATATGAAGTTTAGATGTCTGTTCTGGGTTTGTGTATACGTTTTTGTGTGTCCATGGCACCCACGACACAGGAGAAAATCCTACTGCGAGACTGTGAGTGTAGAAAGGGCTTATTTGATGGCTGCTACATACTGTTGCTGATAGTCTGATGCATGGAATTCGGCTTCTTAATCAGGGGTTTTTGAGATTTGAATATCAGTTTTACCAGATGGTAGAACCAGCGTAGTTCGACCGGGGAGGTACCACCTCCACGCCTATTTCTAGCGTGAAGCACTTCCTGCGTTTCGGTGGAAGGGTGTGGTTGCCGGCTCACTTATATATGAGGAGACCATCTTAGTCCTCGGGAGTAGCGCATCTGTCATCGACTTTAGATAAAACTCCTGTTCTATATGAAGTTGCTTACTCGTTGCATGCTCGTTTGCTGCTTCACTGTGTTAAAAAAAAGCTATGCACTTCTAAAGAAAATAATTATCACGATAATGGTGAAGGAAAATAACTTGAGGAAACCTGCATTCCTAATGCAAAGTCCTTCTCACGCAGTCTCTTAAAAATAACCATAAATTAATTGACTGCTCATACTTTAGCCCTATTCCATTGTAGGTGATATATCGCACGTTTTCCTACCAAATAGGAATAAAAATTATACCTGAAAGAATCCAGGCGACCCCGACTGAATCTGTTCCGGTTTTATATTGGATTTCTTCCCTCTAAATGGAATATTTTTTCATATGGTATTATGCGTTCAAATTTTCCACATTTCGCATGAAGTAATTCGCGTGATGAAATCATGAGGTTGATGATAGGTCGGTTATCTAAATCTTTTTTTATAACAACCCGACAGCGTCAGAAGGAGGATAATGTTTTTCGAGTGTATGAATGTATGTTTATTTGTATGTATTTCTATTATTTTGGTAAGCGCTGTAGCCCAAACGGCTTGACGGATTGTGACATATGATATATCATTAGAATCGTCTCAGTTTGGAAAGCAACATAGGCTATATAATTTAAAAAATGGCGCTTGCAAATAGGAAAAACACAGGGGGGGGAGGGAGTGCGGCTTTTTTATTATCACGGCAATATGGGTATCAAATGAAAGGTCGTAAATAGGCCATTCTTAAAATGTATAAATATTGTAATACTTTCACATGTATATAATAATCATACAGTCTTACAAGTGGCAACTATAACCCATAAATCTTTGTAATCAACCATAGATTAGTCTTACTTGAGGTTGGCCAAAGATGGTTTGCTAGCCATGAAGACTAAGCTCAAAATACTGACATTTCGGCAGACATTCTTGCGTTTTCTTTCTTATTAGAGTTTATGTGTTAACAATAACATTTTAGAGCGTAGACTAAAATTTACGTACTTAACATTACGAAAGAGTACAGCTTTTAGGGTTCCAAATGTTCGAACATATACAAATTTGTCACAGACACACAGACACTTTGTCACAGACAAATCTAATTCGTAAAATAGAGACTTGTTTTATTGGATTTTTAGTTGGTGATGTGTCTATTTTTCTAGAGACGGTTCTCGTTCCTAGATGTATGACCTTAAATCTGGTCAAAGAATTTGTAACGACCCTAAGCGATTCCAACTTTCATTCTCCGCGGCATTGACTTGGGAATTCTTAATACGAAGGGATCACTTAGCTTTCTGTCCAACTTTTGTTGTTTTTCCCGAAGAATCTTCAGTAGTACGCACAACAGTAAGTTCTGCTGAAAAATTTATTTTACACCCTGTCAGATGATGACCTATACTATGTTACAGATTATTACTTAATTAAAGACATGTATGAGAACAGGCATAACATTTTTCATGGATGCGCACGTTTTAATCTAAGTAGGTATATGTGGAAATTATACCTAAATACTAACACTTTTTTATTTGTCATTTTATTAATTCATTTCCATATTAAATTATTGCTTATTCAAGTCTAATTCACGCCTGTAATTTTAAAAGTTCAGCACATAAACATACCTATTTTTCAATTCATTAAATCCATTCCAATTGGCATATTTAATTAAAAGTTCACTTGCACCTACATTAATAAACAGGTTATACATACATTTAATAATATTGAAGCGTTACTCCTGTCTGTACTTGGCATATATTTGCAAATAACAACATTATTGAAAATATTAAAACAAAAAAAGGTGTGTGTGCGATTCACACACGATAGAAGTGAAACTTCAGTAAATCGAGAAAAGCTGTAATACGCAGCCGCATACAGTGTAAAGTAGTATTAGCTCACGTACTTTTCACATATACTAACACACGTTAAATGCTCAAATACAAGCAAGTATTAAACAGTGTGCTCTCTCGCTTTGGCTCACTAATTACAGGCGACTATGCTTAGAAGACGGGAGTGGGGACGCTACGAAGTATGGAACAAAGAGGAGAGACCGATAATATAAAATAGTGTGTATATTTCTGTCTCATTCTTTTCCGGCTTCATTCTACACATTTTTGTATTTGTGTCTCTTACCTGTCGTTTTTTTCGTTGCATCAGGTTTGAAATTACAACGATTCTAAAGAAGTTTCACTTCAAAATTTAAAGATACATACACTTGAAAAATATTAGCCTCCTTTTGTTGCAGTCGGGTAAAAATCACGTGGTAGCCATCTTTAGCATAACAAAGTTTGCCGAAGGAGGCAGACATTACAATGTGAGTAAAATCTAGACGAATAATCATCGTATTTATCGTATGACATATTTCAGATACTTGATAAAATAAACGAAAATTTTGCACCGATTCACCCAGACTACAAACAATATCCTTGCCTGTCAATAACACAATGAATACTCCTGAAAGAATCCTTGCCTGACGTATTATTTAAAGGGACGATTGATAAACAAGACAAAATAGTACTACATTAACGTTTAAGTGGAAAATCGACGTAATATTTATGCAAAGTAAATTAAACGTAAGAACTAAAATTCCATAAAATACATAAAAATACGTTTTATGTACACGTATTTGTTCAAAATTTAATTCAACCTAATATTCGTATCAGAACTTTTATAGTTTATCGTATGTTCTGTTAAAAATTTAATGCAATTTAGTATTCATATCAGTACTTTTAGCGTTTTTTATCTAATATTTATTTTGTTCCGTTCGTATGTGTACCAATTTAATATTCGTAATCGTTATTTCAGGCACTACCAGAATTTGAATATTATGAAGGTAAAAAAATATTTGTAACGGGCTAAATACATGTTCTGTGTATATTATATTCATTTACTGTCTAAATATATCTATGGCTAAATATATAATAAAATCAGTACTTTATAATGTACAAAAAATTCAAAAAGTTTTATAACATATAAAAGTATTAAGATTTTTTTATTTTTCTTAAAAGCTTGAGCGTAAAACTGCATCTTGAAATAAACGTAACTGTTTGAAAAATATTGTATGTTTGTTCGAAGATCATGCATATGTTATTTGAGCTTAACAGCCTGCAATGCAATATAATGTAAGTATTTTGTGTAAAAGTTCACTTTTTGTTACACATTGATTTACAAAGGACTGCCGATGCCGAAGGTCGCCGTTTATGCTCCTCGGCGGTCGACATCCGATACCGAAAATGGGAATATATTTACAATGTTTCGTATAATTTTATATTCACTGAACGCTGCTTAATCTTTTTTACATTCAATTTCGGCTCAATTTTCCCTGTTCCAGTAGATTTAGATGAAGTCATTTTAATCATTAAAAGTAGCTTAAATGATTTTATGTGAGAATTAAAATATTATTAACAAGTAGTGGTAGGATTCCAATATAAACTAAAATAGATATATGTTTTTTTTTGTTTTTATACTACTGGAAAAACTGTCTGATCTATGTAGATCAGACAGTTATATAAAAAGACCAAGTGAAGCTATGTAGCTTCACTTGGTCTTTTTATATAATGTGTATGGAATGAAATATTTGTATGGTCCGTCTTTGTTCACCATTGTGAATAATAAAAGTCTTTCCATTTGGTCAAAAAAAAGGGAGTTAACTGGAAAGTTTTCCGGGAGTTTTGAAAATTGATTATTTTATGGATTACAGTATGCTCTCTTGGAATTTCAACTTTGCCACCTCGTATATCGGCCGCTCGCGCCGCCATATTGAAAAAATGCCGCCTAAAAACTGTTTTTTGGGAATATCTCCTTACCGACGCAGAGAGCATACCGAAATCCATAAAATTGCTAATTTTCAAAACTTCCAGAAAACTTTCCAGGTAAAACTACCAAATGACTAGACTATAAGTATAATATTTAATCATCTTTAAAATGATGTGGGTATTGAAAAAATGTCACTTCTTTACGGTGAAAATATCGTGTGGAAAAATGCACATCTGAGAGAACTCTAAAAAAAGTTTTCAAAGGTATGTGAAGTCCACCAATTCGCACTTAGCCACCGCGGTGGACTATGGACTAAAACTCTCTAGCTCTGAGAGAAGACCCGTGCCTAGCAGTGGGACACTAATAGGTTGACGATGAAGAGTCTGATTTTATCTGGGATTAATTACTGATATCCGTGGGTGACACAGGCCGATTTCTGTTCAGTGAATTTCATATTCATCTAATACTTCTATATTACAAAAAATGTTTTAAATGATATATTCAGCACAACATAACAAGGTTAACCATGAATGCAAATGCAAATGCAAATATTTTTAATAATATAATCTGGCGTATGCGTTAAAAATATGGTCGAGTGAGTAATTCTCTGCGACGGTTCGTCGAGCGCCATATTAAGTTTTAAAAACGTTGTTTTTTGCAGCGCCCAGAACGTCCGGGCTCGTTTCAGGAGCTACCTCCATACATCACTTTGTTAGTTACTATTTAACTGGTTGACAGTGATATATGTCCAACCGAACAAACGGATTTGTATTCAGAAAATCTTGGCAAAAGATTTAGAATATTTGAAGTTTCGATAGAGTTGCATTCTGCTGATCTTTGCTAAAAACGACGTGTTTGTTGTATGTTAGCTCAAATTTTGATTTTATCAATGTGCTGAATTTATGTGTCGTGATTTAGTACCAGTTTATCATAACTACACAATTTCATTTCATAGCTCATAGCATTGTCATAGCTGCAAGCATAAGGTGATTTTTTTTAAAGTGGGTAACCCTCATGGACAACCAGCCGCCCGGGGAAGCAGCTGGTTTATGCCTGACTCTTACCGGCTAAACTCTCCACTGGGTTTTCTCCTCGCACTGTACGGCCGGAACACAAGAACGCTTTTGCAATCATCGTTGAACCCGCCGTTGGCTGACCGCTCCCGCAGAAGTATAAGGCGATAGGGCACATATTATTATCACATGCGTAAAAACACTTGAGTCCAAACAGAGTTTTTATATCACTGTAAAAATGCAGGAATAATACAAGTGATATTTTTTACCAGACTTATTCCGTAATTAATTTGCGTTATAAACAACTAGTGATATGATATAAATAACTAAAAAAGGTAAAAGATAGAGAAATAGATTTTACCAAATTACAATAACATTAGTTATACAAAATGTAAGCCAATAAGCTGACATTTTATTTAACCATTAATACCGAAGTAACATTTTCAGTTTGTGTTTTGTGTTGTGCTTTGTAGTCGAACTACTGTGTACTAGCACTTTGAAACAGTTACATAATTCGGGTTCGTTTGCGTTTACTCACTCTTGTGACTCTAGAAGTAGAGCAAATGGAATGTTAGAGCAGCAATTACGTTTCTTAGTTGCTTTATTGTTCTATAACTCTACATAGTTATTTATCAATGTAAGGTATTTTTATTTGAACTTTATACAATACCTAATGTGTTATTGTATAGTTAATTATGAGTAATTTTGTATAATTAGTAATCGAATTTATATCCATTTCAGGACATAAATTTATCTTAAAATTATCGAATTCCTATTATATAATTATTATCTACCCGCGTTTCACAAACTGGTTTTTGAGAATATTTGCGTTTTCATCCAAAATAACACTTTTCCATTCAGGCATGCATTTTACAATGATCCTTATTAACAATATAAAAAAAGAAACCAGAATACGTATAGTCATAATACAAAAAATGGCAACCACTTAAACTTTAAAAAAAATGCAAATATTTGCATTTCACAAGTATCTATACCATGGCGAGAACTAGTACATTTTCTTTTTAGTTTCACTCTTGAAACTTCCAACTTTATAAAACCGCATCGTAAAACGAACATAAGCTGCCGAAATTCTCATGACATGTTTCCTTTAGCACTTTAGTGGCCATAAAATAAACAACGCTGACTTTATATCTTTAAAAGTCACCAAATTCAGAATGCACTGAGAAATTCCTTTAGATTTTTTTTTTAATAATCACTTCATTGAGGTTGAGATTTAATTACTTAGCCTTAGGGGAAACAAATAAAACATTATATCGGTTTAGATAAAATTTATTTCATATCTTATGCTCAGTACTAAATATCACTTGTATATTAGATATAGGTACTTAGATACTACTTAGATTAGCTATTACAAAAAATGTGTATGAACAATTCATCTATTTCATATATTTTTTATTTAAGTTGAATTATAATGCACGTACTTCTAAAATCCCTCGTAAGATCGTGAAAAAAATCTTTGTTTTAGCAGTACACTGTCACGGCATAAGTTAGTTTGTATCATATTTAGGTAAAATAATGTATTTATAAGAATTTTAGTGTATCAGTATTTTATTTCAAGTTGTTTAATCAAGACCAATACGTGATTGTCTTTTGATTCTTACTAATGTCCTCGCAATTCAAAATGTACACAAGCTGTTAATAAAAAAGAAAATCAATTATTATTAATGGAAATGAGATCAGAGGTAACAAAGATCGACCTTCTGAGTAAATTAAATAAATATTTGTTGGCAATTTGCGATACAGCCGGAAGACAATAGAGACATTTTTTTTATCTAAGAGCGATATTTGTAATTATGGCAGTCCTATTTTTTGTTTGTTTTCACATATTTAAACAGATATTTATTCTTTGAAGAAACTATGAATTTGCACGAAGTCTACATAGAGATTAATAAAGTCCAATTAATTTACGTTATGTTATTTTATATATTACTTTATACGTTAATTTGAGATAACATTAACTATTTTTGATAACGATACCTTTTCTACAAAAATGAACAGTAAATAGAACTATTACTGAAAATTATCTTCAATACTATTAATGAAATCGAAACTTAATTACGACGATAATGGTAACACGGTTAATAGTACCCAGTAGCATTTCTATAGCATTAATGCATTTGGTCAGCTTGTCAGACTATACCCTTAATCCCTCTCAAACGGAGAGAATATTAGTGCTAGCCGTGAGACAGTAAAGGACTTAGTACGAGTGTTGATACCATTCAAACGGTCTCTTAACAAGAATTAGCTAATGCTGAACACGAAGTTGTCTGTTACATACATCTATCAAAGTCACCTAGTTAAACAGATAACTAACTCAGTGATATATGGCGCTAGTCACTATGAAACGTCCGCCTCGAAGTCACGAGCGTAAAAAAAATATTTAAAAATTAATATGGCATCTGTCGACGTTCTAGCGTTGCAAACAATAACTCATTTAGTCGCTGTTTCATTTCATTTTGAGCTGAATTTTATGTTTGCCCGAGTACGCTTGATGAAGGTTAATGTTTTCAATCATGTGTATATATGTATAATTTTGGATATTTCTACATCTTTGACATATTTTAGAGCCCGAACGACATGATGGATTTCAACATATGATGGCGACATCAATTTAAAATCTCAATGATAAAATAAAGAATAATTTGGTTTACGAACTAGGTTTATACCTATTTAAATACTGATTATGTTAGTAATATGTCAGTGTGTTTGAGACGAGGCTAACATTAGCATTTAATATACTTACCTAACTAGCTAGCTAGATACTTAGTAGTAGGTGGTAGAGCTCTTGGTAGTCAATCAGTAGCATCTATTTTATAGCAACGAAGTTATTGTATTTTGGTAACACATGTATGTGAATCCATTTGAGCTAGATATCCCCTTTGATGATGTATTTAGACAGCACGTACTATGTATATGATGATAAGTATTTTTGCTCGATTACACACTCGTTTGCTGTTTCGACTATGTAAAAATCTATAAGACAAAAAAATGCAGCAATTATACGTGATAAAACTTTTACGTTCTACATTTATTTTACATAAAAAAACTCGATGAGTATCGACTCAAACCATTGTTTTTATTCACGCTAGAACAAACCGTTAAAGTTTTAAAAACACACGTTTCATATTTGTGTTTTTACGGGATTAATCATAATATCTGTGATTTTTCTAACATTATGATTGAATATTTGAACAATTCAGAATATAGATATTAATCTTTTTATTTTTTGGTTTAAATAAAATAACAATATTTGTATATAAATATTGATTGTGAAGTCATTAAAATTAATAATTTAACGTAATGTTTGAAATCCTTAGAACAATTTACAAAATTTAAAAATGAATACATTTTTAAATTAGTAGGTACAAAGTTTTATTAGAGTGCAATAAGACATTTTTTAAAAAAGACGTCATTATGTGATGATTTCCCGCAACTTATCAAAAGATGGCGCCACTGTATTCTGAATAATATGAGCTTTCTGACCACCTTTTTAATTATATAAAATCTTCGCAAGGCATTTTTTTTAATCAAGAATTTAAGTTAAAGTTTAGTATTTCCTTAGTAATTAATTCAATTTTGATCATGGTTTAGATGATACTCATTTCACCATCGAGAAAACCGATGTCAAGATAGTTTGTTGTTTGCCCGACAAGGATGTGAGCTCTGGTAAAGTGCATTACACATAATTTATGTTTAGTATTGTATTCGTATTGGCACTTGTGTAATATGGATCGATCTGAAGGATCATTTCAGATCGATCAATAAGATTCGAAAGGTATTAAAGTTAAAATAAGTACTTTTATGTATTACGTCAAATACTTAAATCATCAATATAGTCAACTTTTCATTATACCTCTTCAGGTATTCTACCTACAATTCTGAGGCTATAAATATTATGAAATATCTTTCATATTATTTTATATTACGACAGAAGATTTAGCAACCGCGATATAAGTAACAATAAGGGCTCATTATTATAAGGGTATTATTTTAGTCCCCAGGAGTAACAATGCATTTGTGATTGAGTTCAGAGCCCCAGTTCTACGCACAGAACACTTACCATCAAGTGGACTGCATACTCGTTTACTTCTTAATCTGATAACTATTAATATCGTTAAAAACATTAAAACGAGAAACCCGACTGCTTAAAGTGAAATTTTTGTTCATAATGATATAATATTTAATTTAAGGCTTATATGAGTTTTTGTCAAAACAGTCCAGTAAAAGTATTACAGTATATAGATTTTTAGATAAGTATATTTACTAGATTTCATTTGATACCCATTTTGTGGTAATAGTAAAAAAAAAAACGTCCCTCACTCTTTTAACTGAGACGATTCTAATGCTATATCATACGTCATAGTCTGTCAAGTCGTTTGGGCTGTAGCGCGTGCCTAATGGGCATGCATACAAACAAACATACATACATACGCTCGAAAAACATTACCCTCCGACGCAGTTGGGTAAAAAGGCATACAAAATTCTATAGACCTTTAAATCGAAGTAATGGCTTTAAACCCATTTATAATCATGTTCATGGTAAATAACGCACGAAATTGTTTGGAGGGCAAGGAAATTATTCACGCTAGGCGCGAGGCAATCGCGTGCCATCTGTTGCCGCCTAAAATTTGAATCTGGAGCATTTATTAAACAACGCCCATTGTTTCTTAGAAATTGATTAAAACCCCTACAGCCATAACCATTCCGAACACGAACGTAAAATACGAGTCAACTGGAAGCAATTATTCTTTTCTGAAATAGATTAGCGGAAGTCCAACGCGATGGGATCAGTTTGTATTGTCAACGTTCTGTTATCTTGATACGATGCTTTGTTAAGCTTACAGAACTCGAAGAGTAGTTGATCGAATCACATGATTTTTGTTGCAAAAGTTGGATTTAATGTGCATGTACAGGCAGTAAATAATGATAGAAATATAGTTTTTCTATTATTGTTAACGACCTATGTACGTGGCCGAGCGTTCACCATACCGGTCTGACATGTCGCAGTGGGTTCCGGGTTCGGTCTTCGCCCAGAAGGATATCTGAATGATAAGTTTAGACTCTGTTCTGGGTCTGGGTGTATGTGTATTCATATTTGTGTGCCTATGCTACCCACGACACAGGAGAAAATCCTAGTGTGGGGCTATGAGTGTCGAAAACGTCAAAGCGTCATTGTATATAATTATTAAATATTATTATATTCATATTTTATTATCCGTTAAATAAATTTTATGAATGATCGCAGGAGTGTATATCTTTTGATCCTAAATTTTCTACGGGATAGGAATAAGATCGAGTTAACCCCTAATATTTAATATCAGAGAGAGGTACATGTATGATACGTATTGGTCAGCAAATAAAAAAAACTATAATTGTAACTCACTTTGGCAAAACAAACAATTTTCAATTTTTGATTTATGTATATTTGGATGTGTTTACGCGCTAACACGTACGGACATTAATAATATTGATAATTTAATGAGTACAATTATTTTACTTCGAACTTTACTAATGGTAAATAGCGGTTCTGCTATTAAAATGGTAAATTATGTTAAACTTCATTTTGTAAATAAAATATAATTACATAAACGTAATATTTAGTTCTTGTTTATTCATTAATTCGTTAATTTTACTACGTAATGGTAAATGTAAAGTAATTATTAATTTTACATTTAAACATAGTTATGCGCCAACTTAATTGACTGCTTTTTTTACTTTTTTTATTTTTTTTTAGGCTAATTAAAATAAACCTAATAACGGCGTTTGACTTTAGCTGTTAATTTAAGATTTTGTCACCATATTTTGTAAATGTTCCAAAAATAGGAATATTTCCTTGAAAAGCAAGTTTTGAGAACGAAAAGGTATGACAGAAAATAAAAGCTTATGTGAGTTAGTCGTCATCTAACAAACCTTATACCCTGTAAAGATTGACTCGACCGTTTCCGTGAAATATACTCGAAGAAACGGTGTGGCAATTTCGTGAAGCGTAATAAAACAATTCACATGTCGTCCGCAGCGCACTGACCCCAGGCCCTCTGCGGGGCCTAAATTGATGATTTACTTTCCAGCGAAATGGCCCTTCAAAACAAGTGTAATGCTTTTCACTTAAGTGAACTTGTTTACAAGTTGGAGCGAAATTTCTCTAGTAATCAGCGAAATGCCAATTGAAGTACCTAAGCTTCAGTGTTGATGCTTGAAGATACGGAGATATATAGCCCCACGCATTGTAGTGAGAAATAAAACCGAGTGCCAAAAGAAATTCATTAGAAAAAGACACAGATCGTACTATTCTACTTATCCTCTTGTGTAAATATAATGATGATAATAATGGTAGTTTTAAACTATGAAACGAAGTGCATCATCAAGAAGGACATCATTAAAAAAAATAGGTAATAACTGACATGAATGATGTTTATCGGTGCTGTTAAAAAAACGTTTACCGAAGAATTAATATTAGGCAAGACTAAAAAAAAACATGCGTGCGTACAAAGTACACATGTCAGAAGTGAAACTTCTTTGGCGAACTAATTTATAAATCT